>VZQC01000657.1:350488-427839 GCA_009823505.1 Rhizomys pruinosus | reverse complement strand
GTGTGGTGGCTGCATGCCTTTAATCCAGTACTTCCGGAGCCGCAGAAAAGGCAGGTGATCTCTGTGAGTTTCAAGGCCACCTAGTCTTCACAGTGAGTTCCACAAAGCTGGGGCTAGACAAGGTAGAACCCTGTCTCAAAAAGACCAAAAAAAAAAAAAAAAAAAAAACAAGCCAGCGTCCTGCCAGGCCTGATGGCACTAATCTCAGCACCGAGGTAGGAGGATTCTGAGTACAACGAGACTATCAAAAAAAGGCCTGCTCCCCCCCAACCCCCACTTCCTAGCCCCTAGAGATTGTCACACATTTTTTGTTGTTGCTGGTTTTTGTTTTGATTTATAGTTTGAAACAGGATCTCACTATGCAGCCCTGGTTGGCCTGGAACTTTGTAGATCAGACTGGCCTCGAATTTACTGACATCTTCCTGCATCTGTGTTCTATACTCGTGGATCTTGCAGGGTTGATGACTTTCGCATCTGTTCTAAGAAAATAAGCGCTTTATCTAAAGAAACTAGTTATAGAGGTTGATAGCCAATACATGTTTATGTGGTTATTACTATGCAGAGCCAAACAGTGTACTGTAATTGTACCTCCTGTCCCACAATTTCAATGTCACAGCATTTAGACTATTGAATATTGCTAGTGTCAAGGCCAAGTGAATTTTATTTTTTGACATAGGGTCATACACTGCAGCCCAGGGTGGCCTAGAACTCACTTGTGATCCTCCTAGGTGCTGGGATTACACGTATGCACAACAATGCTGGGCTCCGTTCTTTTCTTGTGCTCTATCAATTGTTCAAAATCGTGACATCTTTTACTATGCTTTACTTTAGACCAGAGATTTCTTTCCTTTTCTTTCTGCCTTTCTTTTATTTACTGCTTTCATTCTGACTGTTGTGTGGAGTTCCTCAACCCATGAGATAGGCATAACTTATCTTCTGGGATAGCATTTGACTTGGTGATTTTTTTTTTTTTTGAGACAGGTTCTTACTGTATAGCCCAGGCAAGCCTGGAATGTATGGTCGTCCTGTCTCCACCTCCTGAGTGTTGTGATTGTGGGGAACCACAGGAAAACCAACTAGGAAAAGAACTTTAAAAATTTCATCCTGGAGCCGGGCGTGGTGGTGCATGCCTTCAATCCCAGCATTCAGAAGGCAGAGGCAAGTGGATCTCTATGAGTTCAAGGCCAGCCTGGTCTACATAGTAAGTTCCAGGATAGCTGGGGCTACAGGGAGACCCTGTCTCAAAAAAAAATGTTATATTTCTTTGACAGCTCCCTCCACCTATTTTTTTTCTTTTTCTTTTCTGTTTTGTTTTTTTGAGACAGAGTCTTACTGTGTAGCCTTGGCTGGTGTAGAACTGGCTATATAAACTAGGATAGCCTTGAATTCATAGAAATCTGCCTGCCTCCATCTCCCAAGTACTGGGATTACCATACCTGGCACTCCACTTCATTTTTTGTTTTCTTTTTCTAGAATGTTTTTTAGTTGGATATATTGAATGTGCTAGATTGATTCTGTGGGCCGCATACCTTTGCTCTCATACTTTCTGTTTAACAAACTAGGGATGAGTTCATAGAAAGTCTTATTGAGATGTCTGTATATCCAGATTCACTTGAAAGTTACTGGCTTTATTTGATGATTCAACAGGAATGGATTATTATAATGGGTGTCCTTCATATGCCAAAATGGAAAGCTATTTATTTGGGACCACTAAAATGTCATTAGGTACTCTAATTCATCCCTCATAGTTTAATTCCTTTCTCTAGGAGTTCTATGACATTTTGCCTATGGGTGAATATTAGGCAGCTTGTATTCTGGGTCCAGCGGTTGGGATGGCAATGAAGGAAGGAAGGATTTTGGATTCTAGTAGTAGTAGTAGTAGTAGTAGTAGTAGTACTCTGTATAGGCATGCATGAGCCATGGTGTTCATGTGGAGGTCAGAGAACAATTTTCAGGAGTCAGTTCACTCCTTCCACCACCACGTGGATCTGGGGATCAAATTCAGGTTTGTAGGCTTGCATGGCAAGTACTTTTATCTGCTGAACCGTCTCACTGGCTTGGAAGGGTTCAGTGTGGTGTCAGTTTATCCCATTTTCTGTGCCCCAGTGATTTGTACGCTTTACTGTGGCCAAGTCTGGAGTCTCTTTGGGGCCCCTCCTGGCTCAAGTGGTTCTCTCGGCTGCACCGTCCTCCCCGATGTGGTGGCTTTGCTTCTCCTTCAACTCTCCCACTCTTCTGTTTATTAGTTCATACTTTGTTTCATTCCTTCACTTTTGTGGGGTCTTGGGTGAAGGGGGGAATAAAGATTTATGTTTATTTAAGTATAGATTTTGACTCTAGCTAAGCCTAACTATGCTAGAAACTGTTAGTAACTCCACACCCCTAGTAGCCAAACGTGGATGACTTCATTTTAGCCCTGTGTTGCTGTTGGCCTCATAGAAGCCACGGTACACCCTTTTCCTCAACCTCTTCCACCTCTGGAGTGAAGGATCCTCAGCCGAGGAACCTGGGTTCTGTTCCCATTCTGCCCACTGCAGCCCTCTGAAGCCTTCAGGCCATTCCACCCACTCTTTCCCATCATGGCTGAACCCCATCTTCCTGCCTCTGGCAGAGAGAGGAAAGAAGGGGGGGCAGTAGAGCCATTTTCTTGCACACTCCTCTTCGTCTACTTACCCCACTTGCCCTTTTGAGTGACCCCCTTTTTGTCTCTTCTAGAAGTTCTTGCTCAATGTTCCTGGTGTGGGTGCCTTAGGCTATGCTGTGTGAAGCGGAGATGGGAGACAGGTGAAGAAAGCCGGCCAAGCCCGAAGGCTGATATGGGAGATACGTCTCTTGGTTCTGGTATGACAGAAAGAGACAGGAGCTGTGGTAGATTAAAGCATTTGTTGTGAGGTCTGCGATGGGGCGCATACCCACTCAGAAGACTGAGGCATGTGCTCTATAGCCAAACCCTGTCTCAAAAAACCAAGCAGATTTTAATCTCAGGTCTACCACTTTTAGCTGTGTGATAGTGAGTAAATCATATTGCTCCTCCAATCCTCAGTTTCTATGTCCATAGAACAGTAAGAAAACCTACTTTGCACAGAGATTAGGAAGATAGCACAAGTCCTGGGCCTTTATGAGTAAATAATAAATAGTAGCATTATTATTAATTGGATTATTATAAGGCATACTATGATAAGGAGCAGTGAAGTCTGTTTATTTTCTTACTTCTTTATATTTTTATTTTATGTATATGAGTGTATTACCTGCATGTGTGCAAGTACTCCCGTGTTGTACAGTGCCTGAGGAGGTCAGAAGAGGGCGTCACATCCCCTGGAACTGGAGTTATGGATGGTTGTTAGCTCACATGCAGGTGCTGGGACTCGAACCCAGGTCCTCCGTAAGAGCAGCCAGTGCTCTTAACTGCTGAGCCAACTCTTCAGCCCCCAAAAGCCTTATTATATTTATTATGTTTATATACTATTTGTTAGGGATTAAAACGAGCATGAGATTAGGGAAGGCATACCTTGGGCCAAGCCTCCCTGGGGCTTCCCAGCCGTTTTAGGTCAAGGTTTATACTCTATTGCCTGGTTAATAAGGTTCTTTTGGTTGTACTCTCGATCTTTTCTTCAAGACATAAATGGGAAGTGATCTTGTTTTGTTATTTCTTGAATGTGAGATTTAAAAAGTGATAGCCTGGTGTGGTAGTACACACCTGTAAATCCCAGCACTTGGGACGTAGAGATGGGAGAATGGAGAGTTCTGGCCAGCCCGGGTGACATGGTGAAATCTTGTCTCAAAATAAATAAGCAAATAGACAAATGTTTACTTTGATGTACAAAGCAGTCTTTACTGTCATTGTCATTATCATCATCATCACTCTCTTTTTTACTCCAGAACTTGTTCAGTGAGGTATGGTGAACAAGGACTACAGAAGAGTAAGGGCTAGTGAAAGGGTAGTGAGCCACTGAAATCACCAAGGCCTTCACTTCGTATCCCTGCTACCATTTTTGCCTTTGAACTTCTTTGATCTCACTACTGAAAGTGGTTCCATTGTCCAACAAGCATTCTAATTTGTCCTATAGTTCATTTAGTTGTTATTTTCATAATCTTGAAATTTTTTTTCTCTTTTTAAGACAGGGTCTCCTTATAGTCCCAGCTAACCTGGAAGTTACTATGTAGACCAGGCTGGGCTTGAACTCATGAAGATCTGCCTGCCTCTGCCTCCTGACTGGTGGGATTAAAGGCCTGTGTTCCACCACCCCCAGCTCCAGCTTCTTGAATTTTTTTTAAATGTCATTACCTCCTCATCCATCTGTCTTCTGTACCTTCTATCTCATCTTCTCTCTTTTTTTCTTTTGAGACGGGGTCTCATGAAGCCCAAATTGGTCTTGAAGACACCTGACCCTCCTGCTTCTACCTCCAAGTACTGGGATTACAGGTGTGTGCCACCATGTCTGGTTTATTATTATATTTCTTTTTTGAGTCAGAGTGGCCCTGTACAACTCACAGTGGCTGGGAATTCATAATCCTCCCACCTCTCCCTCCCAAATTCTGGGGTTATGGTGTGCACCACCCTGCCCAGCACGCAGCTGTTTCTTCCTGTCATTTCTAGGTCTCTTTGGTGGCTCAGATGACTTTTTTTTTTTTTTTTTGGTCTTTTCGAGACAGGGTCTCTTTGTAGCCCCAGCTGTCCTGGAACTCACTCTGTAGACCAGGCTGGCCTTGAACTCACAAAGATCCGCCTGCCTCTACCTCCTGAGTGCTAGGATTAAAGGCGTGCGCCACCACGCCCGGCAGATGATTCTCTTACAGAGTCTTTCCCTCTGTATAAACTTTCAAAAGGGTTTTCTTTCACTTTTCACATTGTCCTGTAGGTGGCACTTGAATTTAAGAGGCATATTTACCTTCCACTAGTGCTTTTTCACTTTCTAGTTTTCGCAAGTGGCCTTCATGCTGCTTGTGGTGTAGCGGAGCTCTTGACTGTTCTTTTGTCAAAGGCTTCAGCCCCACTCATCTTTCTCACCTCTCTTTCTCCTTCCTAACCCTGCCCTCAAGTTGTGCCAAACAATTTAGAGTTTCCTCAACGTTTCCGTTTTCTTTCTGCTCTCTGCCTTAGTTCTGGCAGTTCCCATGGCCACGTCTTTTTTCTCTTATCTACATGGCAATCACTTGAATTTTGAAGAGTACCTTGCATTGTGGCAGGCACTTGAATATAAGGAACAAAACAGACAAAAGCAGGGCTGACACAATGGTTCAGCAGGTACTGGAGCTTGCTGGCAAGCCTGATGTCCTGAGTTTGATTCCTGGAACCCACATGGTACAAGGGGAGAACTGACTCCCACAAGCTCTCCTCTAAGAGAATTTCCACATATGTCCTCCTATGGAATGTTCTCTCTGTGCCTCTCTGTCTCTGTCTGTCTCTGTCTGTCTCTGTCTGTCTCTGTCTCTCTCTCTCTCTCTCTCTCTCTCTCACACACACACACACACACACACGCACACACACACGTAAAATAAATGTAAAAAGAATTTTAAAAAGAAAACAGACAAAACCTCTGCCCCATGGAGCTGACTTTCTAGTTTATATATGGTGGGCCAGGGACAGAAAATAAACACAAAGGTACATGCGTCAAATAGTAGTAAGTGCTAAAATAAAGGTAGGCAGGAGGAAAGGGGGCACGCAGAAGGCCCAGTTCAACTTTAAACAATATTGGCACAACTGTCATTATGTACTTTTTCTCATTTAAGCATTCTTCAGTATAATCGTATATTCTGTATCATCATAATACCCTCAACAACCTTAGGGTATCATTATGCTCATTATATTAAGGAGAGAACCCAAACTTACAGATGTAAATCATGAGGCCAGAAGGGGCAGAGCTAGGATTTAAACTCAGACCTGTCTGTTCTCAAGCTTGTTATTATAACTTCACCATGTTCTGAGGTAAGGATTATAATATTCATTTTATAGTTGAGGAAACCGAGTTGAAAGAGGGGAATGTACTCACCCATAGGTACACAGCAAAACAATGGATTTAAACATAGATTTGTCCAACACCCAAAGATAGACTCCTTTGTGAACCTTGACTAGAGATCTCTGAAGTTCCTTGCTTCTGTATTTGCAGAGCCTAGACAAGATACCACTTTCAACCCTTGGCTTTCCCCACTTTTCTTCCAACCTATGCTTTTTTTGGGGGGGGAGTCTTTTTGAGGCAGGGTGTCCTGGTAGCCCCAGGTGGCCTGGAACCCACTATGGAGACCAGGGTGGCCTTGAACTCATAAAGGTCTGCCTGCCTCTGCCTCTGGAGTGCTAGGATTAAAGGTGTGCGCCACCACGGCCAACTTATGCTTTATGTGGAGCCTTAATATCTCTCCCTGTCTCTCCCTCACCTCTCAGTGCATATGTTTACATCCTGTTTGTCCCCCATTCCCTTTAGACTTCCTTTGGGGCCTAATGAATAGATCTGGATATTAAGAGAACACAATTCCTGAAAATAAGCTTGAGAAATTTGGACAGGAAACTCGGGGTCTTGGGTACCTAGAGTATGGCCTAGAAGGGATGGGGTAAAAAATCCTGATGGTCTCTGTTCAGCTCTTTACTTCATCTTTTGAGTAGGTCATTTGTTTTTTTAAGTAGCTTATATACTCGGGATGTTAATGCTCTGTCAGATGTATCAGTGCTGAAGGTTTCCTCCCATTCTGTGGGTTTTCTCTTCACTTCCTTGATTGTTTCTTTTTTTTCTTTGGTCTTTTCAAGACGGGGTCTCCCTGTAGCTCCAGCTGGCCTGGAACTTGCTCTGTAGACCAGGCTGGCCTTGAACTCACAAAGATCCGCCTGCCTCTGCCTCCCAAGTGCTAGGATTAAAAGCGTGTGCCACCGTGCCCGGCTCCCTGATTGTTTCTTTAGCTGTACAAAAGCTTTTGAGTTTCATGAGGTCCCACTTGTCAGCTGTTGTCCTTATTTCCTGTGCAGCTGCTGTTTGATTTAGAAAGTCTTTTCCTACACCTATGTCTTGTAGGTTGCTGCTGACTTTTTCTTCTATCACCTTCAGGGTTTCAGGTTTCAGGTTGAGATCTTTGATCCACTTGGAGTTTATTTTTGTACAGATCGAGAGGTAGGGGTTTAATTTTGTTCTTCTACAAATGCCAACACCATTTGCTGAAGATGCTATCTTTCCTCCATTGAGGTTTTTTGGCCCCTTTGTCAAATATGAGGTGGTTGAAGTTATATGAGCTTAAGTTTGGATCTTCAGTTTTGTTCCATTGGTCAATGGTTCTGTTTTTTTGCCAGTACCAGGCTGTCTTTATGACTATAGCCCTGTAGTATAGCTTGAAGTCTGGTAATGTAATCCCCCCAGTATTGCACTTTTCACTCAGGCTTCACAAATAAGGAAGTAAAGATGGCTGAGAAACATTTTAAAAAGTGTTCAACATCGCCGGGCGTGGTGGCGCACGCCTTTAATCCTAGCACTTGGGAGGCAGAGGCAGGCCGATCTTTGTGAGTTCAAGGCCAGACTGGTCTACAGAGTGAGTTCCAGGACAGCTGGGACTACAGGGAGACCCTGTCTCGAAAAAGACCAAAAAAAAGTGTTCAATATCATTAATAATTAAGGAAATGCTGGGCGTGGTGGCGCATGCCTTTAATCCTAGCACTCGGCGAAGGAGAGGCAGGCGGATATTTTGTGAGTTCAAGCCAGCCTGGTCTACAGATTGAGTTCCAGGACAGCTGGGGCTACAGGGGAGAACCTGTCTCAAAAAGACCAAAAAAAAAAAATTAAGGAAATGCAAAATTAAAACCACACTAAGATATTCATCTACCTCCAATAAGCCTAGCCAAGATCAAGAAAACAAAAGACACGATGCTGAGACGTTGTGGGAAAGGGGAACAACTCATCCACTGCTGGTGGGAATGTAAACTGTTTACAGCCACTGTGGAAAGCAGTGTGGAGAAACCCTTAAAAAAAACTACAACAATATAGACTGGACACCCATTTGACAACTTGATTGAACATACAAGCCCCTCCTGCTGGATGGTGGGACCCATGAGCTGTGTGGGTTTGGGCACAACTGCTCGCAAATTGGTTTTACATGAAGGATGCTTGTACTCACAAATTATCACTTATTGTTAAAAAAATGAAAACAAAACAAAAAACAAAAAACAGGAGAAAGATTGCAGAAAAGTTACGGCAGATGAATGATCTGGGATAGGTAGGGTGGGGGGGGAAGGGAAGGGATATATGCCTGAACTGAATTGGAAAATGATGTATGAAATTACAAAGCATCAATAAAAAAAAAAAAAACTCAAAATGAGTGCTACCACCTGACCCAGCCATACCACCTCCTGGGTATTTACCCACAAGACATCTACTACTGCAAAGATACTATGACAGCTATATTTATTGCAGCTGTCTTCACAATAGCAAAGAGCTAAGCAAACCAATGCCCTTCAACAGATAACTGGATAAAAAATGTGGTACATTGACAAATGAGTTCTATGCAGCAGTAAAGAAAGATGACATCATGAGCTTTGTTGTTAAATGGATGGAAACTCGAAGCAATTATAATAAGTGAAAGTAACCACAGTCCCAGGAAAAAAAAAAAGGCGTATGGTTTCCCTTATTTTGTGCATGCTAACACCAAATCCCCAGCTGGCAGGCAAACCGAGCAATTACTTTATATTACATTTCATTGCATCTGAAACAACTGTGCTATTCCAATGTGAACCTCTAAATGGGCTTAGAGTAGCCCTACCACTTATATTCACACATTGTAGTTACCAGATATGGATGGAAGACAGGTAGTCATATTCTAAAAAAAAAAAAAAAAGAGATAATTTAAAGTAACACATCTTTATACCTGCATGCAAATTTACTGTTAAAATGTGAATCTCTAAATGTGTTTAGGAATCAACCTATAGTTTATTTTCAGAATTTGTAATTTTGACTTATGTGTGGAATGTATATATGCATATTTCAGAATAATGTAAAATAAAAAAATTCCCGATGGCCATGTTGTCTTCATCGCACAGATACTTGGCTTTGTGGGGAGGGACCTCTGAAGTTTAGAAACCCAGGTGTCTGTTTCTCAATATGTCTATGATATTGTGATTTGTAGTAAATTGAGTCTTCCTTTAGCTAGGTCTTGCTTTGCAGTGAAGGGAGTAGGAATGTCCCAGGGGCCAAGGCCTTCAAGGTCTCTGGCCAATGAGGAATGCAGCTTTTGTTACAAACTCTGTTCAGCAAGCACAAATTCTTAGGGTATCCATTACAGTATATTTTGTTCATAGCTCTTTATACTGTTCTCCATTTTTGAATAGCTCTAAAAATTTGTGCATTGATTGAGCTGGGCATGATGTCATATGCCTTTAATCTCAGCACTCAGGAGGAAGATCTTTATGAGATCTAGGCCAGCCTGCTCTACATAGTGAACTCAGGCCAGCTGGGTCGACAAAGAGACCCTGTCTCAAAGACAAAAAAAAAAAAGTGCATCGAATGCATTCTTATATTAGAAAATTTAAGGAATATTGGAAAAGGAGAAGAGAAAAGCACGCATAGTTACAACACAGGATAGCAACTCTGAACAGCAGTGTATTTCCCTCATTGTATTTCTTCATGTAGGGAAAATGATTTTGCATAGGTGATTTTTCTTGCTTTTCCATTTATATGTTTCCCTATGTAACTACACATTCTTCATGACCATCATTTTTAGTAGCAACTGATTTGCTCTGAGGTAGTCAATTGTCGTCTGCGTGTAGAGAATGGAAGTGGGCATATTTTCCCAGTGGTTGAAATGGTGGTTCGGTAGACTTTCTTGCCCATACAGCTTTAATGGAATGTATGGCTTTTAGGGAGTTATATAGGAGTAATTGTATTCCGCTTATTTCCCCTTCTAGGTGGTTCCCCCTGGCCAGGTCTGATTTTACAGTTATTTGTTCATTCCATCATATTCACTCTGTGCTTCTGTGAATCAGACCCCAAGAGCTAAGGCTATGGGCAGAAATAGCTCCAGACCACCGGAAGCTGTGTGAGTCAGGCATGTTTGAAATAGGCAATTTCAGAACATTCTTATTATGGCTGAGAGGGAAGGAAGAAAAGGATACCATTCGAGAACAGTGAAGGGGTTCCTAACCCAGCCTGTGGACAAGAACATAAGCTCTCTGGAGGAGTTGCTTACATGAGTCATGAAGGATGAATGGGAGTTGGCTAACAGAAAAAAAAAGAGAACTTCCATCTAAACACAATGAGTTGAATGCATTTCTTTGTTTCTGTTGCTTCCCAAATTCCGTTAAAATGTGAGAAAAGGAATAAAAAATATAGAAAGACATAAAGTCTAGGATGTTGACCAAAAGTAAACTAGTCTACTTAGAACCACCCCACCCCAATGCTCAGGATTTAGAGGTACTGTGTACCTCAGAAAGCAGGATGAGGTATGGACATGAAAATAGTGGAACGTAAATGGTTTCTTCCTGTTGACTGTTTCTCAGCATCCAGTCGGCTTCTCCCCATCTCCAGTGGGATCGTTGTGCCTGGAGATTGATTCTTCGGAGAAATTGAAGAGGCTTTAGAAATTGAGAAAACCAGGTGCAGTGGAATATGGGGTGAAATGGGAATACAAAGGGATCTTCCACAGAAAATGGTAGAACCCTAAGTTTCTTCTACTCTCCTATTTCTAGTACTGCAAAGTCAGGTACACATAGCTTCTGTGTACCTATGTAGTGTCACGGGAGCTAATCTCTAACATCATCATCCAAAGACACTTTAAGTTAGGTACACTTTATTTTATATAAACTTAACTTTAATAGAATTGATTATTTTAAAAGGAAACAAAGTCCTAGGCAGCTAGAGGTTACTGTGTAATGTAAAGCTGTATGAGGAAGACCACCAACCTAGAAGGACAAAGCAAACAAGTGAAAGAAAGGACCTTATAAGAAACAAAAGACAGGGGCTGGAAAGATGGCTCAGTGGTTATGAGTACTGGCTGCTCTTGCAGAGGACCCAGGTTCTATTCCCAGCACCCACATGGTGGCTAGCAACTCTCTGTAACTCTAGTTCCAGGGAATCTGATGCCCTCTTCTGACTTTCATAGGCATTGCACAACATGGGTGCACTTACACACAGGCAGGCAATACACTCATACACACAAAATAAAAATAATAATTAAATTTCTTTAAAAAAGAAACAAAGACAATGAAAAGATGAGAAGATATCTGGGGAGTGAGAAATGATGAGAGCCAAAATAAAAATGTCAGCAGGATTATAAAATAGAAGGTGAAGAGAGATTCCCTAGGAAACGATATAACACGAGGAAGATAGTAACAGAAAAGGAAAGATGAAACTGGGTGTGGTGGCACATGCCTCTAATCCCAGCACTTGGAAGGCAGAGGCCAGTGGATTTCTGTGAGTTCAAGGCCAGCCTGGTCTACAGAGTGAGTTCCAGGACAGCTGGGGCTATAGGGAGAGCCTGTCTCAAAAACACCAAAAAAGAAAAGAAAAGAAAAAGAAAAGGAAAGATGAGAAAATTAGAGGATCGATTGAGGAACTCCTCCATTGCACAGTAGGAGCTCCAGAAATAGAAAATGGAGGAAGCAGCAGGAAAGAAATTCTCAAAGACATTATACAAGAATCTTTCCTAGAACTCAAGGAATGGAAACTCCATCTGAGTACCTACCCAGCAAGATAAATAATACAAAGGCCCATGTCAAGATATGCTACTATGACATTTCAGATTATCAGGGATTAAAAAGATGCTAAAGGAAAAACACACACGTGAAAAGGGTCTTTCTAGAATACTGCCAGACTTCTGAACTGGAAGATTAGAGATCATGAGGCAATTTTCTTAATATTCTGAGGAAAATAACTTCCACTTAGAAATCCATGCTCAACTGAGTTATCAATCAGCAATGATGATATGATGAAGACATTTCAGACATAGAAGGTGAAAAGGTTTTATGTCCTGTGCTTCCTTTTAAATGACATATGATATGTTTTCTCCATTACTGGTTGAGCGCTCCAATCTGAAAATCTGAAATTTGAAATGTCCCCAAATCCAAAACTTTGAGTACTGACATGATACCACAAGTGAAAAATTCTACACTATGAAACTATTTCATACATGCTTTTTGCATGTACGTGCATGATTATGTGTATGTGTATACATGTACACATTAGTTGTATACATGTGTATGTATGCACATGTGTGGAGTGGAAGACAGCAGCTGACATCAGGTATCTTCTACTAATCACTCCCCACCTTATGTTTTTTATATGAATGAATGTATTGCTTACATGTATGTAAGTGCACCTGTCTCATGCAGTCCCCACAGAGGTCAGAATTGAATATTGGATCCCCTGGAACTGGAGTTACAGATGGCTGTTAATTGCCATGTGGGTGCTGGGAATTGAACCCAGGTCCTCTGCAAGAGCAGCCAGTGTTCTTAACTGCTGAGCTCAGAACTCTCAGAACTCTCCAGCCCCAACCCACCTTATGCTTTGAGAAAAGGTCTGTCACTAAAGCCAGCACTCACCAGTTGGCTAGACTAGATGGCTGTCAAGCTCTAAGGATCCATCTGTCTCTGCTCCCGCAGTCTTAGGCTTACAAAATATGTACAACCACACCCAGCTTTTACATGTGTGCTAGGAATCTGAACTCAGGTTCTCATTCTTGTATGACTAAGCTGTTTTCCCACCCCTTCACATGCCTTTTTTTTAAATGTATTTTTTATTGTTATTAAACTTTTCCATGTATCATATATAATTACTCAATCCAATTTAGAGTCATCTCCCTTTCCATGCCCCCCACACCACCTCAGTTCTTGCACTCTGCCATACATGGCTTGAATCTTCACAGAGTTTTTTTTTTTTCAAAGCAGAGGCTTATTGTTTGGGGGAGAACTTCACTGTTTCAGTGAGTTTTTTCCCAGTTCTTTTGTTGTTGTGTTGTTCTCTTCAACTGTATGCATATATGTGATATATATATATAATTATATATATATATAATAATATATACACATATCACCTGAACTGGAGGATTTTCTTATTTTTTTTTTTTTAGGCTAAAAGATGTCATGTTTTCCTTAAGGAAGTGTGTGAAGGCTCCTCCTTGCCAAGCCCAAACAACAATCAATCCTGGCCTTGTGCTCCACACTGGGGTTTTTCCTTCCCATGGTCACCCAAATGAGGTCCAGTAAGCACCCACATACTTTTTAATGCATAAAATTACCTTCAGTTTATATATATATATAAGATATATATGAAATGTGAATTAATTTCATGTCTAGAAGTGGTTCTTATCCCCAAGATATTTCATTTCCAAAAATATCTGAGAAAAAAAACCAAAATGAAATGCAAAACACTACTTTCTAAGCAACTCCAATTCCAGAACTCCAGTTCCAGGGGAATCTGACACCCTCTTCTGACCTCCACGGCATTGCACAACACGGGTGCACAAACTTGCATGCAGACAGTACATTCATACACATACAGAAATACATAAAATTAATAATAAAAAAATTTTAAAAAAAGAGTTAACCCAACGTTTATTAGTATCCATGCCGTCATAACAGTATCAGCTAGAAACATTGATTTACCCTCAACTTTGTGATGGAACTCTAGTAGTGGAATGAGAGGAGGGGACTAAGAATGTGTACCTGAGTGACAAGAGAGTGAATAGAAGTGGTCACAGTACATTACACATGATAATGCATGTAAAACAGTGATTAAAGCCCTATACTGCTGATAGTGTACTACATAAGGTTGACTCCTGGCTTCCACATGCACCTGCACACATCTGTATCCATGCACTCAAACATGAACTTAAACACACACAATAAAGAAAGGAAGGAAGGGAAGGAGGACAGGAGGGAGGGGGAAATGAGGAAAGGCAGGAATTAACAAGAGAAGTTGATTAGTAAAACAGTGGCGTACAGCGCCTGGCTCTTGCCTTCCACATGTGGACAGCTGACTGTAGTTGGTAAGAGATAAACTTGGGGTTCTGAAGAACTACATCTTTTTAAAAAAGTTTTATTTATTTATTTATTTATTTATTTATTTATTTATTTATTTATTTATTTATTTATTTATTTATATGAATGTACTGTCTGCATGTAGGTTTGTGCGCCCGTGTCATGCAATGCTGCAGAGGTCAGAAGAGGGTGTTGGATTCCCCTGGAATTGGAGTTCTCCTGGAATTGGAGTTACAGACGGTTCTCAGCCGCCATGCGGGTGCTCTTAACCACTAGGCCATCTCTCCAACCCGAACTACATCTTTTAAAGCCAAAAGAGTGCTTAAAACTCAGCTAACACAAATCCATCGTTTTACAGATTAGGAACATAGGTCCAGCGAGGTGACTTGCCAAAGTTCACACTACCAGTTAGGGGATAAATTCTAATACAACCCAGGATTCTTCCTACCAGTTTCTACTACCTCCTAGAAGAATGATGGCCCAGCTTTGTAAAGCAGAAGGCAGAATGACCATTGGTCAAGGCACTGGTTCCTGAAAAGGAGCCAGATAGCCTTCATCGGTGATTATTATCTATATACACTGAATGCATGGTGATAATAGGTGACATGCTCCCCCCCATCTTGAGAACTGTAACACATCACAACAGAAATACTTTGGAAACAGAGATACTATATTAGTACATAGTAGATGCTCAATGATTGCTCATGATAATAAGGGAGAGAGAGAGAGAGAGAGAGAGAGAGAGAGAGAGAGAGAGAGAGACTAGTTCATGTGAGCTAGGACCTGGTATATAGTCAATCGAATAAATCTGTACTGGGTTTGGGTGGTTGTAAGGAGACAAGCCTCCCTGGAGGAGAGGATCAGTATTAGAGATGCTGAGGAACCTGGTCTCCATTCTCTAGGCAACTGGGGAGTCATTGAAGTTTGGCTCCTCAGACTTGGTCCCTGAGAATAATTGAGACAGGATTCGGAAGTTATCTTGTTGCTTCCGAGTGAGATGGAAAGTTTTACTAAATGTGATAAGGTGTTCTGTGGCCCCGGCCCTCTTTTTCTTTAGGGAGCTGAAAAGGTTACAAGTTGTGTTCACTGTCATCAGCTGAGTGTATATACCACGTACCACGTAATTTTGAGTCTCAAAGTCATTCCATAAAGGAAAGGGTTCTTGCTGCTACCCCATTCTGCTGCTTTTATCTGAGATAGCTTCCTCTGGATAATAGGGCTAGGAATACTCACTTAGCACCCTCATGCGCTTTCCTGCCCTGTCTCACTGGAGTGGGTGTGGGGTGTGCATTTATTCTTTTAACAAATGCTCTCTTCTGAGATCCTCCTTTCATGGACCCCCCCCCCCAAGGTTGTACTTTGGCTCCCTCAGCCAAGATAGAGTCAAATGTGTTCATCTTTGTGCCTTTTACAGCCCAGCTTGAGAAAGAGCCAGAGGAATGGGTAAGGTGGGAGGAAGATAACCTGAGGGAAGAGAAAGACTACTTCCCACACTCTCCTACTTCCGGGATCCCTGACCCTCCTTCGTCTACTCCTCTGCCCCCAACATAACAGCTTCTCTGTCCTAAGCTCCATTATACAAATGCTTGTGCACACACATGCACGCATAGTATCAATATGGGTGCTTATACAGGCATACATACTTGCCTGCACAACATCCATTCTTCTCAGGAAGGCCCTAGACAGGAGGGGAGTGGTTCTGATTTCACTTGTTTCCTGGCTTTCCTCCATTCCCCTCTTTCACCCTTCCTTTGCTTCTGAGGGTCCTCCCAATGAAGAAGGCAGGCCAGTACAGTAGAAAGGAGCCCAGCAGCTGACTCATCTTACCCTCTTAGCTTCGTTCTCTTCATCTGGAAAACAAGCAGGTTGGACTAGGCACTTGGCAAAGCCTCTTCTATTATTAATAATATTGGGCATTTGTCTGCTGGGTTCCAAAGAGCTTAGTCATCTGGACAGCTCTGTGAGGATTGCCCTTGTGTTACAAATGAAGAAACTGAGGCTCACACTCAGAGAGATAAGTGAAAAGGAGGGTAAGTAGGAGATACAATTTCTGAGCCTGGATGTCTCTGGATGTTTCTCAGGCCACACTCCAATGAAAGCCACACTCTTCATTGTAATTACTGCTACTTCCTTGACTTTACCTCACCGCCCATGGCCCTGTGCCCATGCATCTAGCCACCTGGTCCTCCCTGCTCCTCCAACTGACTAGGCACTCACCATCTCATGGCAATTATACTTGCTCTTCTCCATAAATGAATAAAATATACTGCCCTGTGTTTTCATGCCATATGTTGGATCTCAGGGTCACTACATGTGGCAGGGAAAAAGAGTAGTGAGCTTATGTTGACTGTTTTTTATTTTCCTCTCTTTCCCTTTCAGATCTGACGGTGAGGATTCCAGAACAGTCAGGTCAGTACCTTGTTTCTGTAGTAGTACTTGGGGAATGGGGCTGGGCCCAGGGTGGGGTGGAGGGGGGTTCCGGTTTGTTACCTTGGGATCCATGGGCAGGGGGTAGGGTCAACTCCAGGGTTCTTTCCCCATTGGTATTAGAGGTGGGTGTGGAATGGAGGGGAGGGCAGGGAGCATGTGGCAGTCACACGGATGGTGTTGAAGATTGTTCTTAAGTCTTTCCAGTCCTAGCTGACTTGAGAGCTTTGCTGTACAATGCATGAGTTCAGAAGAGGCTGATTTCCAGGAGGTCACCTCTAGACCTGGGACCTTTTCTACTTTCTTCTCCCAGAAAAGGGAGCGATGGATGCTGGGCTTCCCTGGTCTAACATTATATTTCTATCCTGCTAGTCCCAGGTAATGGGACTTAGATGGTCTTTGGATGTGACACATTCTAGACACTAGAAATGTGTATGTATGTGCGTGTGTGTGTGTCACACACATACATATGGTGACAAGGAAACTTTTTTGTATGCTTGGTTAAAAAGTTTATAAGCTTTGGTAAGTTTTAAAGGCGTGATTAATTATCACTGAGAAGACAGGAGTAAAACTGGAGTAAGACCGGGCTCTTCGTGTATTCCCCTGGCCTTCATCTGTCAGAAGCCTCCTAAAGGCACAAGTGTCAACTATAAAGACAATGTGGCAATGATGAGGGGGCTCAGTGTGTGGTCTAGTCTTGGCATCTGGACTGAGAACTATGGCTTTTGAAATGAGATGGGCCGAGGCAGCAGAGGCAAGGGATGGGGACAGTCAGTCCCAGCCAGCAAGCACTGCACTAGTGTATATGGCACCTTTGTGATGAGTAGAAGACTTTGTGTAAGGAGCTATTCTTCTTTATGAATGGATCAATTGGGAAAGTGTTCCCTTTGGGGCACGAATACCTGGCTTCCCGGGTTGGCAAACACAGCATAAATGGGATGTCAGCCCCCATTCACCACCTTTGGACTGTAAACTCTTGTGCAGGGTTTAACTTGCACGACCATATGTATCAGCACACTTCCTGTCATTCAGATCAGGAGAGCTGGGCTGGGGTCAGAATTTGCCTGTGCACCAATAGAAGTCTTTCCTATCATTCCATGTGGGGGTCTGGAGTGAGCATACTGATGCCCAGGGCCAACGGTAGGGCTTTGGATGAGCACACACTGGGGCCAGCATTAAATCAGTGAGAATGTAATGGATGCAGTCATCCCTGGTGTCAGGGCAAGAGGAATATGATGGAAGATAATTAATCCCTGCATGCAGCCAAGGAGCAAGGCACAGGCACAGCTTGTCCTTGTACTCAGGAAGGTACCTGTATAATGAAGGACATTGATCTCAATGTCCTATTGAGGGTTTGGAGAAAGGCAACCTGGGCTGACCTCACACCAAGGGCTCTGATGATGTGCCTGCTACTTGTTGAGGAACCAGAATGAAGGCATCTCTAGTTGTCAGCTCTTCCCAGATGGCAAGTTCCTGGGACCTGTTTAACAGTGACCATAATCATGAGTCATATGATGACATATGTTTGGCCTTTATAACTTTTAGAAGTTGTCAGAGATTTTCTTTTATTTGATCTACCCAGTGACACTGTTGATAGAACCTGTGCTTCTGGCCTTATCATCTTTGTTTTACAGTTGAGGAAACTGAGCCTTGGGATAGTTATGGGTTTTGCCTGGAGGCACACAACTAATATATGGCTGAGCCAAGATTCAACTCTGGGTTCACCTGGCACCAATCCCAGAGTCCTGCCCATACCATCACTGTAGGATTTCCTGACAGACTTAAAGATAATAATCATCCTCATTGTCATCCAAATATTATTAATCATAAAATTATCATCAATTCTTCACATACTAAGAAGACTAAATATGATCCTATTTAATGCTAATGGCAGATGCATTAGGCATGGATTATGATCTCTGATTTACGTTTGAGGAAAAGGAGGTCCCAAGAGGGTCCATGCCTTACCCAGGGAAAGAAAGCAATGAGGTAGAGTGACAGTCCTCTGATTTATCCCTCGGAATCTCTAAAGCTCGTGTTGATTTCACTCACATTTGTTTCCTGATGTGAATACTGGGCTCATATTCAAGGAAGGTGTAGCAGCTTTGAGGACTCAGCAGGCAGATCAAATTCAGGCTATGGGAAGGGTCTACAGCATAGCCTGCGTAAGGCAAGGACTTGCATAACTTGAAACCATGGCTGGATGGAGCTCTCTGAAGATACTGTCAGGCTCCGTGTATAAATTCTCACGTTTGTTCTGGTTAGGAAATGCTTCTTGGAGCAGATGGTGTCTAAGCAGGTTGGCTACACAGGACTGACTTCACATAAAGAGGGTCCCTGGAGGGAAAATTAGCATGTGTAGGAAAGAAAGAGGTGCATTTAGAGTCAGAGACCAGTCAGTTGGGCTAAACTGGTGTGAGCAGGAAAACACATCTGCTAAAGTTCAGAGCTGTGGTTGGGTCACAGATCCCTTTTGACTTTACAACAGGATACTGTCATCTACAAAATTTATACTGGAGAACCATGTGATTGATTTACAGAAAAAAAAATAGCCTAATAGGGGCTGGGGAGATGGCTTAGTTGACAAAGCGCTTGCTGTGTAAGAATAAGGATCTCAGTATGACCCCCATGTAAAAAGCTGGGCATGATGGCATGCACCTATAATCCCAGTGCTGGGGAGGTGGAGACATGAAGACATCCTTGGAACTCACTTGGCCAGCCAGCCTAGCAAATTAGTGAGAATCTACATCTCAAAAAAATAAAGTGGAGGGGGCTGGAAAGAGGGCTCAGCAGTTAAGAGCACTGGCTGCTCTTGGAAAGGACACAGGTTCAGTTCCCAACACTCATGTGCCAGCTAACAACTGTCTATAACTCCAATTCAGGGAATCTGATGCCTTTTTCTAATCTCTGTGGGCATTTTATGCAGGAGTACACTTACATACATGCAGGCAAAACACTCAGACACATAGAATAAATAAATTTTAAAAAATTGGGCTGGGCATGGTGGTGCATGCCTTTAATCCCAGCACTTGGGAGGCAGAGGCACAGGCAGATCCCTGTGAGTTCAAGGCCAGCCTGGTCTACATAGACAGTTCAGGCCTGCTGGGGCTACAAGGAGACCCTGTCTCAAAATTTTTTTTTGTTTCAAAAGTGGAGAACAGGGCTGGAGAGATGGCCTGGCGGTTGAGAGTGCTGACTGCTCTTGCAGAGGACCCGGGTTCAATCCCCAGCACCCACACGGCAGCTGAGAGCCGTCTTTGGCTCCAGTTCCGGGGGAATCAGAGGCCCTCTTCTGGCCTCCGTGGCGTTGCACGACACGGGTGCACGGACCTGCATGCAGACAGTACATTCATACACATACAAAAATAAATAAAATTTTAAAAATTAAAAAAAAAGTGGAGAACAATTGAAGAAGACTCCTGATATCAACCCCTGCCCTCACATGCACACACGTACATATGCACCCACACGAATGAATACATGTACCACACAGAAACACAGACAGACAGACAGACACACACACACACACACACCACATTTTAAGTAAATTCACCGTTCTGTGTTGGGCCTCATTTCTTTTCTTTTTTTTTTTTTTTTGAGTACTAAGAATCTTTTTATTGAATTTTTATGATTTTCATACACTAATGTTCAATGGTATTTACATCCACTCCCCTCTCTTCACCTCTCCCCACTGCCCCCTTTGGGCCTCATTTCTAGATGCTCTGGGGTATAGGTGGTCTGCAGGCTGCGGGTTGTACATACGTGACTGATGAAGAACTAAGGGAGAAAAGGGCAGAAACTGAATCTAGGTTAAGGGCTGAATTTTTGGCTAGGTTGCTTTCTAGTTACTTGTCTGGGAAAGTGTGTTTTTCTTTTGTAGAACCCCAGTTTCCTCATCTAGTAAACACAAGTATGTAAGAGTTTGTGCATACATGTGTACATGTATGGATGGAGAACAGCTGGACAAGTAGAAGAAATACCAGGGAGAAGACTAGGCCTTTGGCTTGTGCAAAAACTGACTAGCATGAAGTGAGCCGGGGGACCCTGGAAGATGGCTCAGAGATTAAGAGCACTGGTTGTTCTTGCAGAGACCTGACTTCAGTTCCCAGCATCCATCTGGCAGCTAACAACTGTTCGTGACTCCAGTTCCAGAGGATCAAACACCTTCTTCTGATTTCCGCAAGCATTGTACAGCATGGGCACACTTACATACACGCAGGCAAAATACTCATACACATAGAGTAAATTAATTTTTAAATAGCTAAAGCTGTAGCTGAAGCTGGAAGGGCATGGTGGCATAAGCCTTTAATCTCGGCACTTTTAAGAGGCAGAGGCAGGTGGATCTCTGCTAATTCAAGGCCAGCCAAGGTTGTATAGTGAGACCCTGTCTCCAAAACAAACAAACCCCAAAGCTTTCAGCACAGTCTGCTTCCCAGCTATATGATTTTTGTAGTAGGGTAAATTCTCTGGCCTTTGTTTCTCCTTGGTAAAACAGAAACTGATTCTGACTTCTCTGAGTTAATAAAAGAACTCAGCATCAAATAGTCCCTGTGCCCTGTAACCTTCCTAACCTAATCCATTATGCTATAGAATCAAACTGGAAAATGTGGACAAGTGTGGAACTTGAAAACAGATGTACAGGAGAGGCCAAATTGATCCCCTCAGTGAAAGATGACCGAGTCCCAGCTGGCCCAGAGATGCTGCTGCCTGTGAGGTCTCGGACTGGAACTCCAGGGCCCAGGCAACCAGACTGAGGTTGGGAGGCAAGGATGAGAGCAAGAGGAGGTGGCCTGTTGCTAGGGAAGGAGGGAGGGGGTAGGGGAGCCACTGACACCCCGTGAGCCAGGGACATCCCTATGGCAACAGAAGCCACTGATGTCTGAAGTGGGAGGAGTAGCGATGGCTGGCTCTGTTTCCAGAGAAGGCCTCCTACTCTGGGCCTCAGTGTCCCTGTCTGCCCGATTGAGAATTTCATTTAGGCAACCGTGGAGACTCTTCCTTGTTTTGACCTCCTTGGATGGTGGGGACCTTACAACCCTTCTTTGGTTCCCTCATTCACATGTCTAAATTATCACCAGTCTCCAGAGTCACCCCAGTTGTGTTTAGTTCTCTCTCCTGTCGTCTGTTGTTCGGCTCAGCCTGACTGCCCACCCCTTCCAGCTCTATGTTCTTA
This sequence comes from Rhizomys pruinosus, assembly GCA_009823505.1. NCBI lineage: Eukaryota > Metazoa > Chordata > Mammalia > Rodentia > Spalacidae > Rhizomys > Rhizomys pruinosus. The sequence continues at coordinate 406,297 of VZQC01000657.1, read as the reverse complement.
CTGCTTCCTGTGCCTTGAGCCTTTATCACCTTTGGCCTGCTGCATGCTCTCTGGCTGGGAGAGGAGGGAAGCACCTCCAGCCTTGCCCAATACATTTATGGTGCCATAGTGTGACTGTCCACTTTATAGGACACTGTAAGTTCCTGGGATTTGTCTGTAGTCCTCCTGGTAACATGGTGTAGAGCCAGGTTTGGAACTTGCCTCTATCATGATTTTTGCTTCTCCTGGCCTGGGAGGAGTGTGTGGTTTTTCATCATGAGCACCAGCAGCCCTTTGAAGTGATGGCTGGGCACTTTACCTGTAGTTTCCATTTACTCTTCACTTAATCTTTTATTTGTTATTTTTACTTTATGTTTAGGAGTGTATTGCCTGCATATATGTAAGTGCACCCATGTCATGCCATGCCATCGGAGGTTAGAAGAGGGTGTTGTAGTACCTGGAACTAGAGTTGAGATGGTTGTTAGCCACCATGTGGGTGCTGGGAACTAAACCTGAGCCCTGTGCAAGAACAGCCAGTGCTCTTAACCACTGAGCCATCTCTCCAGCCCCATCTTCAAAATAATCTTAAAGGCTATATATTCTTGTCATGTTATAGATGAAGGAACCAAGACTTAGCAAGCTAAGATAATTTGCCCCATGGTAGAATTAAGGTAGGAATCCAGATCATTAGATTTGTAAGCAATACAGTGTCATGGGGTTAACCTGAAGGATGAAGAACATTCCCAAAGTAGCAGGCCTGTTTTAGGCAATGGGGGGAGCAGAAACGGGTAATCAGGACCTCTGCTCACGGGAAGCCCCTCGCTGGGGTTGCTACAGACACATGAGCTAGGTTCGGCAGGCTCAGATGGGAATGTGATAATGAGCTGGACAGTTAGTGTGTAAGTTCAAGAGTCCAGAGGGATTGATCTGGATTCTGATAGCAAGATGGAAGGAAGGACCAAGGAGAGCTGGGGTTAATTTCCCAAATGAGCCACTTGTCCAGAAGCTCCAGACGGGTGAGATGGAGCCAAACTTTCCTCTTCTCCTCTTCCCGTCTGTGTTCTGCTCTGTCCGGTTGGCCCAGCCCCAGGAACTGGGTGACCCCTAAGTTGGCTGAGTGCCTGGTTGGCACCAAAATAAACTTGCCTTCCCTCTCTTCCCCTCCCCTTGCCTCTGTCCCCTCTGTCCTGGCTTTAATTAGCAGCCCTGGGGATGAGTCACTTGGCAGCTGGGAGGGAGGCTACGCAGAACCCAGATAAGCTTCGAGTCTTGCCTTGAGCCTTACAGGCAGTACCTATGTTCATGTGTGTGGGTGTGCACTCTGCATGTCAGAGAGGCTTCACATCATTGCAGCTGAGAAGAGTACAGGGGCAACCTTTCATGCTGGCACGAGGCCATGCATGCCAGGATGTCTACATATAAGCATATCTGGTGGTTGCTGTATTTGACTCTGTATGTCAATGAATGCCATTGCATATGTGAACGTGTGGCTATAGTGTGTGGCTGTGATAGCAACTGTCAGGAAATGAGGGAGGGAGCTTTTGGGTAAACCACAAATACCATATAATTGCACTCACACCTCCTGACAGAAGTATTCTTAATGTGTTTTTGCTTAAACAAGCCCTACACTTCAATGTTCCTAATTTTTACTTGTCTTAGTGTAGGTATATTTTGTTGCAGGGAACAGGGAAGGTCACTCAAGCTAGCTTAAGAATAAAGGTGGGGGCCTATTTTGAGGTTGCATCTCACAAAATAAGAAGAGTAAACGAAGTCTAGCCACAGTTCCCACTAAGCAGAAGGGAGATCAAAAAGAACCAAAGTTGCTCCTTTGCTCTGTGTATTTCCTGGGCCCATATCTTGTCTCTATCTCTCATAGCTTGCTTGGTCTGTCTTATCTCCTTTTCAATGAACTCTGTCTCTGGACAGGCTTCCTCTGCTGCCAAACAGCATAGCATGACCACAAACCTGAAGGTATGTGACTCCAGTTTTAAGGTCCCCCTCATCAGACTGCAGAGATTCTGTCCAGTATGCAGTAACACAAGGCAGCAAGAGGCTATCGGTGGGCATCTATTCTCTTAGAAGTGAGTGCGAGTAGCTAGGTAAAGTACTTAGCACTTGGTATTTCTTCTGTAGCGAGCAGAGTTTCCATGTGCACAAAAGAGAGGCCGGAGCCTGGAGGTATTCCACGCAAAGGCCCATGATTGTAAGATTGCCTGTTCACCCAGTTTTTGGTTCCTAGTTATTTACAGGTGACCTTTGATCACTATGTTTTCAAGTTCCATGTTCTTGTGTCAAGACACACTATTTTATCTAAACCTGTAACCCTAATTTTTACTTTTTCTTATGGTGCCTGGATTGAACCCAGGACCTTGTGCATGCTAGGTATATGTTCTATCCCTGAGCTAGCCTGTCTACTTTATATCGAATCACTTTTTCTTTCTTTTCTTTCTTTTTTGGGGGGAGGTTTTTTTGAGACAGGGTCTCCCTCTAGCCCCATCTGTCCTGGAACTCACTATGTAGACCAGGCTGGCCTTGAACTCACAAAGATCCACCTGCCTCTGCCTCCCAAGTGTTGGGATTAAAAGTGTGCACCACCATGCCCAGCTTGAGCTTACTTTTCCATTAATAAAAACCCTGCAGTTTTTTACATTCATTACAGAGGGAATTAATGACCCCTTTAGACAAGTTTTCACCAATGAATAAAGAGTTAGGAATCAGGTGTGCCAGTAATGACTGGTCCCCAATGCAAGCGTGATAGCCAGAGCTCTGGCCTTATCCCTGGCCTGGCATCCTTTGGCTAAAACTAGAGTCTTTTTACCACCTCCTCTGGAGCCTCCTGTTTCTGGTCCAGCACATAATAGATGCTGCTGTTATTTTTAATAAAGATGGCCATTCTACTGTTACTGTCAAATTCAAGTGACAGAGATTATCCTGGGCTCAGGCAGAGTCACCTTCAACTCCTACTCTTCCTTTGTTTTTATTGTTAAATATTAATTATTGCTTTGATTCAGAAAATGTCTACTGGATTTCAGGTAGCGTTAGGAGAATACTTGACACACATTCTCTTTAATCCCCTTGACCACTTTGCCAAGTAGGGATGATTTAAAAGTGGAGAAATTAATATCTAGAGGGGTAAAGTGACTTGCTTGGAATCTATCCTGTCATTCATTTAGTCCTTCATTCAAGGATGATTAATTGAGTACCTACCAGTACCAGTTGGTACACTATGGTTAATAGGCTGGTGTGTAATAGAGTGATGGGCTGTGTTCTGGATCCCACTGTCTGGTCAAGCAACAGATAATTACCCACAATTATAAGGGAAGTGTGGTGTGTCATGGAAGCATCAAGAAAATATGCGCAACTCAGCCCGAGGGTCAGGCAAGTTTCCTAAGCTGACATCGAAATTGAGACTTGGAGGATATGTAGAAGTCAGTTGGGGGAGGATGGAGTGGGATGAGGTGACAGTCCTACAGGCCACAGCTGTGGGAGGGGTGATGGTGCCTGCATTTTCAGGACCTAAAGCCCTATGCGTGGCCAGAGTGGCATTGTCATGAGAAAGGGTCTGGAAAGAAGCTTCATTAGGAAGTTGGAACTGGGGCCCTGGTGCGTTTTGATCCAGGGCTAGGAAGGTACAGGACTGAGCAGCCACGTTTCCATGCGTCCTAAGCTACTGGAAATGCGTGCCTGGCCGGGCTACCTTCTGGGTGGGCCTCCTCACGTTATGTCAGTGGCTGCAATGCCCTCTAGTGTCCACTAGCCCATCTAGCAACTTCCACCTCTCTATATCTTGTTTCCCACCAACATTTAGGACCAGGTGGCCCTATGCTGGGTGCTGGGGGACATTGGTATGAGTGAGATACCACCCCTATTCTTACAGATCTCCCAACCAAGAAGGTAAAACAGTGAACAATATTGAAAGAGATGGGCTGAGAGAGGAGCAGGCAGAAAGACACCAGGGAGATGACCCACCCTGCTTAGGTGGGATCAGGGCACAGCCTCGAGTTGACTTTTGAAGAAGAAGGAGGTCTTCCTCTTCAGGTGAGGAGGTGGCTGTGGGGGCCCAGCGGGGGAGTACGGCTGAAGGCAAGGTGTGGAACAGCAGTATGTGTACTGCTCTTTGGGTGAGGTGCAGGTTGAAGATGGTTGGAAGTGGTCATGCACGCCTATAATCCCAGCACTCAAGAAGTAGGATCGTGAGTTTAAAGCCACCCTGAGCTACAGGCAAGACCCTATCCCTCCTCCCAAATGCAGGAAGACTGAGACTAGCTGAAGGTGCGCAGTAGAGGCTAGGATACCTGCCGCTGGCTCATTTACTAGGTACTAGTGCATGGAATCATATAAGAAGTTTCTTTACTCTTTGGGATCACAAACCCATCTGAGAGTCTGACGAAAGCTAGAAATCAATATTCCCTCACAGAAATTAATATCTTTCATATAATTTCAGAGGGTTTCGAGGCACTTCCTCCCAGAGCTATTTACAGACTCCCCAAACAGTGCCAATATAAGTAAGGAAACCTTTATCGTGGCCTTCAGGGCTCTGCAAGCTTGAGCCCCTCCTCTGTGTCCCCTTTGCAGTTTTCACTCAGTTATCTTGGACTCTTTGCAGTTCCTGGAAGTAGCACCTCAGGTCCTTTGCCCAGGTCCTTTCCTTTATGTTCCTTTAGAATGCTTTCTCCGTATTGTCTCTGCTTGAATAGAATGTCTGCCTAATCTCAGTTAGATGTAGGCTCCCTAAGGACAGGACATCATCTGCCTTTAGAACCTGGCACCATGCTTAGATAGGTCTGAGTTACACAAGTAGCCTCACTTTATTAACAGGTATTTTCCTAGAATGCCCCCATCTCTGAAGCAAATGGGCTTCTCAGCAGTCCCCCTGGGAGAATGGTCAGACTCTCTTGAGCTCAAGCAGAGACTCTTCACTTGGGCTTACTGAATCCCGACAAGAACCTGTGAGGTAAGACAGGGGTGATGGCACATGCCTGTAATCCCAGCACTCAGTAGGCTGAGACAGGAGGATTTCTGTGAGTTCAAGGCCAACCAGGATTACATAGTGAGTACCAGGCTAGCCAAAGGCTACATAGCAAGATCCTGTCTCTAAACAGAAAAAAAATCAAACAATCCTGTGAGGGAAACAGAGCCTGCTATGGTGGCAAATACCTGTAATCCAAGTACTTGGGAAATCGAAGCAAGAGGATTGTGAGTTTGAGGCAAGCCTGGGCTACATAGCAATACTGTCTCAAACAAAAATAAACCTGTGAAGTGAGGAATTGCCATTGTTCTGTGGATAACCAAACGGAGCCCCAGGAAATCTACCCAGATAAATGGTTTTACTCAGCTCTACCAAGCCCCATAGTATAGGCTCTTTGCCTCCCCAGAGATTGGAAAGGGGCTTGCTTGAGGTCCCACAGCCTCACCCTTAGAGCCAGGACTAGGGTTTCTGTCAGTCAACTCCTGCCAGCCCAGGAAGAAAGTTGGGGCCAGAGGTGAAGCTCCTGACGAGCTGGAAGGGTTGTCCAAGGAAAGTAAAGAAAGCAGGGGCTGAGGCAAGAGCTTCATCACCAGGTAGTAGGATGTGGGCAGAGAGAGAGGAGGCTGCAGAGAGCCCGCAGATACCAGGTTTGCGGTGCTTCAGAGGGCCTCTCTCTGCTTAACAGCCTTGGCTTTCTTCACATGAACCAGTTGTCCTGGCAGGGAGGCAGGAAGGCTGGCTGGTGGCCTGTCAGCTCCTATTTCTTCTAGATCACTGACCTTCCTGGCCCTTCCCAGGAGCCTTCTGCTCGGAACAGCCAGGGGCCTGGGCTCTGGGGCCATGAAAGGCTCGGACGCTTTGAGCTGGACCTGTGGTCCTCTTTAGGAACCGCAACTCTTTCAGACCCCCCCCCCCCCGCAACTCTTTTCTTCAGTGCTACCCATATGGAGAACAAACATTGCCATGGCGAGTAGGCAGGGAGCCAGGGACCTGCCTCTGCCTTGCTGGATCGACTTTGCCAAGACTGTTCCTCCCCAGGCCTGTTGTACCTGTAGAGTTGGGCTGGACAGTCTCTCTGATTGTAAAGGCCATGTATATGATGTGTTTTTCTCTTCCGGGATTTCTTTTTTACTTTGCCAGTATCGAAAACAACAGAAGAGTGAGAGTGTATTATAATCATAAAGAATATTGGTTAGGGGCCCCATTCTCAAATTTCAAGCTAGGTGATTTGAATTTTCCTTGATGTGACTGTCCTAGAACACCTCTAAATAATGTCTCTAAATTTCCCGAATTGAGGATGATTGTGAAAAGCTTCTGTTGAATCATTTCTCTATTCAAAAAGCAGAAATAAGGCTGAGGGTACAGATTCCAGAATTGAGACTGGCCAAATTAGGCCCGAATCTTGGGGCTCTGCCCGTGCTACCGATCTTTGGAGATTGCTGTGGAGGTACACCTAGGGGCCCCGGCCCTGGCCCCAGGCTTGGCCCTGAGGACTAAGAGAGCTCTCTAAGCTGCTTCCTCTTGTGAGGACTTCCCAGCCCTCCTTGGAGAGCAGGAAAAGAGCAAAGTTTCCAGTTGCAGCCTGGCCTGCAGCCCAGCTGGCCCGGCCCCTCCTCTTCGCTCCTCCTTCTAGGGAAGGGCTAAGGAGGAGGGTGGGGTAGCGACAGGGTGGCACCGGCAGGGGGTGTGGAGGGGGCTGCCCCTGGGACAGGTCCAGACCCATGGAACCCCCCTGGAAGAACAGCAGGTAGGAACCTGATCCCCCTTCCTTCCTGCTCAGACCCACACCCAGTGCCTGGGCTGCTGATTCAGCAGACTTCTGGCTTCCTGGTTCTGGGCTCCCTTTTTGTACTGTTGAAGGCCTTTCGTTCAGGAGAGGGAGATGGCTTAAGTGGCTGAGTCTCTGAGCATCTGAGAGCCCAGCTCAGTAAGGGTTGGAGCCCCAAGCAGCACACTCTGTGGCTTGTGAGAGGCGAGCTTCGTGGCTACCCTGGCATGCTAGCCTGGCAAGCCTGGTAGGCTGCAGGCTCTAGGCACTGAGGTTCTGAGGCCACCAACATTCCAACAGTCTGAGGGTGTCTGAGATTCGTGTGCACTGAGACACTGAGTCAGGGACTCAGTGGTAAGTGGCATGTAGATGGGACTTGAGAAACAGCCACTGTGATTATGGTGATTATTCAGAGGTTTGGATAAGAAATTTCGCATTCAAATACTGTGAAGTTAAGATTTGGGCATCTTCAAATTTACAACACCTGAGAGAGTGGGCAACCTGCCTGGCCTGCAACCTCATTTCTGACTTTTACTTGGGCTCTTGAATAGTCAAGCCCCTACCCTCTACCTTCAGAGGCTCGTGGGGACAGGAGCTGGCTGACCTGTGGCCATCTGCTATGACGCCCAGCATCCAGGCTCTTAGCCCCACTCCTTGCCGTCCCTCCTCTTTCTTGCCGTTCTCTGGACTTTAATCCAATGGGCAGATGCCAGAGGGGCTTTTAGACTGTGCACTGCGTGGTGGGGGGGGGGCACATTATTAGACGGGTGGAGCATGGTCTTAACCTTGGGGTGTGGGGGGTGAAGTACTGGCTTTGGAAGCAAAAGACTCCTGCTTGGAACTACCTGGTCCTCTGCCTTGCCTCTTCCTCCATCCTCTAGCCTCGAGTCCTTTCCTGTCACCAAGACCACTGAGATCCTGTCAGCCTTCTCTGCCCTAAGCCCTCCCCCCTGCTCTGGTTCTTACTCCCTGTCTTCTCTCTGTGTCTTTTGTCTAGCCCTTTCTCTGTCTTCCTCTTTTTCTGTTTCTGTCTCTTTCACTTTCTTTCTGTCACTCTCCCTCTGTTCCTTCAGTGTCCCCACCTTACCCTACCCCAGGCCCCTCTTAGGGGCCTTTTCTCCCTCCCTCCTCCCCTCCCTTCCTATGTGGGAGCCTCCCATGTCCCCAGACATCTTTTCCTTCTCTTTCATCCCCATTCCTTTTCCCTTCCTGCCCTCCCCTGTGGTGTCTGCTGTGACGAGGGCTCCTTTTTCACTTCCTTGCTGTGGTGTCCCAGCGTCTCTCAGTGACCCAGGTCCTCACAGAGTCACCTGGAACTCAGGAAGCCCAAGCCTGGCTCTTGTCTCTACTGCCCCCTGTTGTCATTGTGTTCTGTTTGTGGTTGAGTGCCGTCCTCTCTTTCTTGACTTTGTGGTTTTTTTCTTTTTCCTTCCTTCCTTCCTTCCTTCCTTCCTTCCTTCCTTCCTTCCTTCCTTCCTTCCTTCCTCCCTCCCTCCTCCCTCCCTCCCTCTGTTCCTTCCTTCCTCCCTCCTTCCCTCCCCCCTCCTCTCCCTCCCTCCCTCCTTCCCTCTCTCCCTCCATCCTTTTCTTCCCTTCTACCTTTCCTTCCCTCCCTTCCGTCTTCCCTCTTTCCTGCCACCTTTCTCCCTTTCTTGTTGTCCTCTTTCCCTTCTTATCTTCCTCCCTTTCTTCCCTCCCTGTCTCCCACCCTCCTCTTCCTTTCTTCTTTTCCTTTCCTCTGAGCCTTCCCTTTTCCCTTCCCCCTTCCCCCACTCACTCTAACCTCCTTCTTCCCACTGCCCACCTTACCTCTTCCCTCCCTCCCTGTCTCTCTGTCTCTCTTTCTCTGTCTCTTGCTGTCTCTCAGGTCCACAGCGTCTCATACTCTACACCAGTATTGCTGTCCTACTCAGGTCCTTGACTCCATGAAGCTTACCCCCTCAGGCAGGCTGGCACAGAGCAGGTAAGAGCTAGACCTATCCCCCCAATCCCTCCCCTTTCCAAACCAATATGCACCATCATTGCAAGACCCCTCCCCATATCCCCTAGCCCCTGGTATGACTGTACAGTGATTGTCTGAATGTCTGACGAGAGTGTCTTGGGAGATCAGGTCTGGAAACCAAAGAGGACCTTTGGAATTTATTTGTAGTTTACCCTTTCTTAAAGAAATCCTTCCCTAAAGGCCTGCCCCCATAGGTGGGAGAGTGCTTGGTCCTAGAAAATGTGGCATTGGAAGGATGTAGTGAAGCATGAATAGGAGTTTGAGTTTGCCAGTTGGATAAACTGTGGAACGGTATTTAAACAGAGGGAAGAACATACCCACACTTTTGGGATAATGTAGTTGGAGAACAACATTATTTTCAAGGTAATAAAAAATTATGTTTTATGTTCCTTATTAGAATTCAACAAAAAAGAATTATTAACAGCAATGTCAAGTAGCTAGCCCCTCTCCTATTTAAAAGTTTAAAAATCCTTGCATTTAAAAGGAAGAATGGAATTTATAGACTATTTAGAAAAAACAGTAATTTGTGAGATTATTACATTTCAAAACCTATGGGATTTGTCCATAGAGGTTCCAAGGAAAATATATAGTCTCTAATGCTTTTATTTGAGAACATGACAGGTTAAATTACATGAACTAATTATCCTACCTACAGAAAGAACAACCAAAAGAAAACAGAATAAGCTAATTATCGTATATGAAGCCAGAAATTAATGAAACAAAAATAAAAAATTATAGTGAAGAAGTACCTTTTTTTTCTTTTTTTTGGTCTTTTTCGAGACAGGGTCCCTGTAGCCCCAGCTGTTCTGGAACTCACTGTGTAGACCAGGCTGGCCTTGAAATCATAAAGATCTGTCTGCCTCTGCCTCCCAAGTGCTAGGATTAAAGACGTGCGCCACCACACCTGGCTATAACTATAACTACCTTTTTTTTTTTGAGAAAGAGTCTCCCTTTAGTCCCAGCTGGCCTGGATCTTGCTATGTAGACCAGGCTGTCCTTGAACTCACAGAGATCTGCCTGCCTCTGCCTCCTGAGTGCTGGGATTAAAGGCATGCACCACCACACCTGGCCTAAGATGGTTCTTAGCAGCCATGTGGGTGCTGGGAATTGAACCTGAGTCCTCTGCAAGAGCAGTCAGTGCTCTTAGCCGCTGAGCAATCTCTTCAGCCCCAAGAAGTACCTTTTTTTTTTTTTTGGGGTCTTTTTCGAGACAGGGTCTCCCTGTAGCCCCAACTGTCCTGGAACTCTGTAGATCAGGCTGGCCTTGAACTCACAAAGATCCGCCTGCCTCTGCCTCCCAAGTGCTAGGATTAAAGGCATGTGCCACCATGCCCGGCCCAAGAAGTACCTTTTAAAAGGATCAGCAAACTAGGTAGATTATCTTCTTGCAGATACGATGGGAAGAAAGGCAAGAAAATGTAAGCAAAATAAGATTGCTTAAAAGAGGGAGCTGACCATAGATTCTGAGGAGATGAAAAAATATAAGAAAATGTTTTTTGTATTTTTATACCAAGAAACAAAAAGGTAATTTAGCTGGGTAATTTTCTAGGAACATTTGAGTTACTGAAATTACCAACAAAAGGGCAAAAACCTAAAGAAGACGGAAAATGGAGAAATGAATTGAAAATTGATCCAAGTTTTCTCTCTAGAAATAATACCAAGTCCAGTTATTATTCTGCAGGTACTGATGTGATGAAAGTTCTCTCAAATCTGAAAAGATCAGGCCACAGGAATAGGGAGCCATCTTCCCAGTGTGTTCCATGAGGCTAGTTAACTGGCACTTCAGTGACATGTAGTCCCAGATACTCAAGAAGCTGACACAGGAAGGGTGTTTGACCCTGGGAATCTGAAGCCAGCCTGAGCAACATAGACCCTTTCTCAAAAAAAAAAAAAAAGAAAAAGAAAAGAAAAGAAAAAGAAAAACAGAAGAGCACTTGCTTAGGATATGCAGGGCTGTGGATTTTATGCCCTCCATCCAACAAAACCTCATAGATATCAATTGAGCAACAATGTATGTATGTATGTATGTATGTGGACAAAGAATTAAACTTAGGGCTTTATGCATGTTAGACTGAGCTACCTTTCTAGCCCATTTTTACTTTATTTGAGACATGTTCTCACTAAGTTGCTCAGGTTATCTCTGTAGTGTATTATTGCTCTGTAGTTCAGGCTAGTCTCATTCTTGTGATTCTCCTGCCCTCTACCTCCTGAGTTCTGGGATTGCAGCATGTACTACCACATCTGATGTAACAAATAATTTAACTTAATAGAATATTCTCAAACAGAATCCATTTGAGTATTAAAAGTTCCAGGGAATCCAATGCCCTCTTCTGACTTCCACAGGCATTGTATGACATGGATACACTTACATATATGCAGGCAATAAACATGTTCACATGTTCACATATAATAAAAATAATAAATAAAAATATGAAATTTAAAACTTATTCATGGAGAAAGATACCATACACAAAGGTAAAACATAAACAAATTAGTAGAAAGTATCTTTTTTTTTCAAAGCCAATTTTTTATGGAAGCTTTGTGGAACGTATCTTTTTTTTAATGGTCTTTTTTTTTTTTTTTTTNTTTTTTGAGACAGGATCTCCCTATAGCCCCAGCTGGTCTGGAACTCCCTATCTAGAACGCCCTATGTAGGGCAGGCTGGCTTTGAACTCACAGAGCTCCTGAGTGCTGGGATTAAAGATGTGTGCCACCACGCCTGGCTTATAGAGTGTATCTTTACTATGTAGATATTAGGCAAAATGTTGCTCTCTCTGTCTAAATGTATACTGTCTCCTGGAAGTCAATAAGAAAAAGATACACAACCAATTTAAAATGGAGAATTAAGCTAGGCATGATGGTTTTGCCCGTAATCCCAGTACTCAGGAAGCTGAGGCAGGAGAAACTCTGAGTTTCAATTCAACCCGTGCTATATAGTGAGTTCCATGAAGCCTGAACTGTAGAGTGAGATCCTGTCTCAAAAAAGTGTTGAAATAAAATGATTTGACCATTCAAAGAATAGTTACCTAATAAATACAAATAGATGGCTAGTTTATATTAGTTGATGAAAATGTTAGTGAAACAATAACAAAGTATCAGTTTTAAGCACCAGAATTAAAAAGATTGGAAGAACTGTGGGAAAACAGAACCTCTAAGATACCTTGGTTGGAGTATCAATTTGTACAGGTGTTTGTTTGTTTGTTTGTTTGTTTTATGGAGCCACATTGTCAGTTGCCAGGAGAATTTTTTTCTTTCTTTTGGATTTATGAGACAGGGTCTCACTATTTAGCACAAGCTGGCCTGGGACTCTTGAGCCTCCAGCTTCAGCCTTCTGAGTGCTGACATTATGTCTGTGCCACCTTGCTGGGCACCATGAAATCTTAATTGTGAATAATCTTCAAAGCTGAGAAACATGCCTTGGAACAAGATTTTTTTTTCCTGAGGCTTTATCATCAGAGGCAGCCCAGGTTGTCCAAGCAGAAAGCTCTTCAAACTACTCAATCCAAATTGCAAACAGAAGCTGCATTGTGCAAACCTTATTAAATACTCTTAAAGAACATCACTTTTTATCAACTATTAATTAAGTAGCTGTATGATATATGCTTCTATAAATAAATACAGGATTTAAGAATAATCTTTACCTTTAGGTAATCTATACACTTTTTTTTTTTGGTCTTTTCAAGACAGGATCTCCCTGTAGCCCCAGCTGGCCTGGAACTCACTCTGTAGACCAGGCTGACCTTGAACTCACAAAGATCCACCTGCCTCTGCCTCCCGAGTGCTAGTATTAAAGGTGTGTGCCACCACACCCGGCTACACTTGTTATAGCAATGGAAATAACTATTATCTGAACTTTAAATAAAATATAAATTCCTGGGCCTGGAGAAATGGCTCAGCAGTTAAGAGCACTTGGGGCGATTGCAGAGAACGCAGGTTCAGTTCCCAGTACTCATATGGTGACTTAGCTTCAGTTCTAGAAGATCTAGTGCCCTCTTCTGGCCTCCACAGGCATCAGGCACACACACACACACACACACACACACACACACACACACACACACAGTGCACATACATACATACAAGCATACAAGCATACATACATGCAAGCAAACATACATATAAAATAAATCTTTAAAAACATACACATATACATTTCTTTGGCCTAGAGGTCAACTTTTAGGACTTCATCCTTTAATAGTACCCCAGATAGAAGCAGAGATAGTTAATACAACATTGATTGTATAGCAAGAAAGTAAAATAACCTAAGTATCTGTGATAAGGAATAGTTTTTAGTCAATAATATAAATCAAAAGTAAAATGTATATGTCTGCATATAGCATGATCTTTCTAGACTTAAATTGTATGAGAAAAGCCAGCTGCAGAACAGGCCTGAAGACAAGATCCTATTTTACTAAGTTAAAGAACCTCTCTCCCTAATAATAATAAAAACATGTTATACAAACCTATCATAACAAAATTACTGGTCCTTGTCCTTAGTCCTATTTCTTTACTTTTTCCAATTCATTTCTTCCCTCCTTTATACCTTTCCCCTATTCTCAGCTGTTCAGATTGCTTTTCCCTTTTAATAGTACAAATACCACCTCATTTATTCACCAGATGTTTTTGTCTTATCTCTGTAGGTGAGGCTTTGCACTAAACTCTGATTGGCTATTGAGATAAATTGTGTCTGGCCCTACTTCCATCAGGAAGCTCTAGTCCAGCAGGGAGAAAGAAAGCATAGCTATGGTTTGGAGTGGGGCAGAATTAAGCCAAGCTGGCCACCAGAAGAGAGGCATATAACTCCATTTGGCAGCTAGAGAAGGCTTCCTATAGGAGGGGATGTTTGTAATGAGTTGAGAAACAATAGCTTTTCTTCATTCTCCTCCTTTATGAAAAATGGTCTTATCTACTCTTTCACTGTTCTAAGCAGAATGACCCCATGGGGGAAAACGGTTGAGGTAGTTTATTGAAGTTCAAGTTTTTCCGCTTACTTGAATTTTCATTTAGCCTCCCTTTGATCTTGTAATGAGACTAATGGCTAGTTACCTTTCGGGACAATTTTTTTTTAGGATTGGAGATGGTACATGTAAAATTGCAAGGTGACTGTCAACTATAATAGAACAAGGACTACATAGATTTTTCTTTTCCTCCTAACCAAGTGTGTAGCACTATAAGTGTGTGAAGACAGTTCTGAGACAAAGGCTGGGCTTGACCATAGCAGGTAGGATTTTGGGAAGAGGACGGGAAGAATTAGAGGAAGATAAGAATTGGACATTGGCATGGAGGAGGTTGCATCATAAGGAGACAGCCGCTGCTCGGTCGGGGCATGATATAGGAATTAGAATAAAAGGAGGCCTTGGAAAACGGAACCTAGGTCAGGAGTTCCAGCCCTAATTCTTGGTTCTGTTCTTTTGCTATCTTCTAACCTCCCAGCCCAGAGCAGTAAGGCATGGCATACCACTACTTGCCATGCATCCGTGGTAATCTCTGTCCCAACTCTGTCACTCACTAGTTGAGTGACTTTAAAACAGCTCACTTCACGGATCTCTGAGCCTCCTTTTTTCTCTGTTAAGTATAGAACATTACCAATAACTCCATGGGTTTATTGACTAAGGAGTCCACAATTCACCCCACTAAGTACCTGGTATTAACGGGCGCCCAGTATAGTTGCTGTTATTGGTACTTATTTCAGTAGACACTTACAGAGTACTGCCTATATGGGATAATGGTTGTTGTTCTCCATGAATTCCCAGTTAGTTGGGAAGACTGTAAAGGCCTATGACAAAAGAGAACACAATGGGGTGGGGGTAAGGGACTAGGAGCCCAGAGGAAGGGATCTGGCCTACTCCAGGGCTCACACAGGTAAACTCAGCCTGAGAGCTGAGTCTTAAAGTCTTAAAATAAGGAAGAATTAGCTAGGAACAAGTGGGTAAAATATGGAAGAACATTATAGGTAGAAAGGGGTAGCATATGCAAGCAAAAGAACTACTGGAAGTTATTAGGTAGAGCAAAAGGTTCTTAACATGGAGTGCATGGCTCCCAGGTGGGTCTAACTGGACCTATGAATCTCCTGGAAGTGAATACAAAATGCTATATGTTTATAACTATATGTGGGTTTTTAAAATTTTTTTTAATATTTTATTTATTTATTTATTTTGAGACAGGGTCTCCCTGTAGCCCCATTTGGCCTGGAACTAGCCCTGTAGACAAGGCTGGCCTTGAACTCACAGAGATCCGCCTGCCTCTGCCTCCCGAGTGCTGGGATCAAAAGCATGCACCACCACACCTGGCTTAAAGACAGTTCTTAGCTGCCATGTGGGTGCTGGGAATTGAATCCAGGTCCTCTGCAAGAGGAGTCAGCCCTTTTATTTATTATTTTTATGTGTATGAGTATATTGCCTGCATGAATGTAAATGTGCCATGTCGTGCAGTGCTGGTAGGGATCAGAAAGGGGCGTCAGATTCCCTGGACCTGGAGTTACAGAAGGTTGTTAGCTGCCATGTGGATGCTGGGAATTGAACCCAGGTCCTTTGCAAGAGCAGTCAGTGCTCTTAACCACTGAGCCATGTCCAGCTCCCTTATTTATTATTTTTATTTTATGTGGATGTGCTTTGCCTGCATGTATGTAAGTGCGCCCATGTCCTGGAATGCCCACAGACATCAGAAGACAGTGTTGGATTCCCCTGGAACTGGAGTTATGGGTAGTTGTTAGCTGCCATGCGGGTGCTGGAAACCAAAGGTAGGTCCTCTGCGAGAGCAGCTGCTGCTGTTAACTGCTGAGCCATCTCTCCAGCCCCTATGTGCATACTTTTTATGGGTGAGATAGTTTAATTAAATGCATAAAGGATTGGTATCCCCCCTGAAAAGTTAAGAGTCCAAATTATCAGTAACAAACTGTCATGTGAAAGGATTCTAAATGGGTGTATGACTTTGAAAAATTTGTATTTTAGAAATAACGTGCTCAGTATAAAAAAATGAATTGTAGCTGGGTGTGGTGGCACATGCCTGTAATCTTAGCACTTGGGAGGTAGAGGCAGGAGGATCAGGAGGTCAAGATTATACAAAAAGTTAGGATCAGTCTGGGATACATGAGAACCTGTCTAAAAAATATCGGGTTATGTGTTTAGAGACCAGTGGAAGGCTTAACTTGGGATTGGCATAGGAGAGGTAGATTGGAGCAGTGAGCCACACACATATTTAGAAGATGATGTTCTAGAGCTTATGTTTGAGGAACAACAGAGGACCAGTGTGATTTGAGAAAGGCTGAATAAGGGGCAAAAGGAGTAAGAAGATAAGGTGTCAGCAGCTGATTATGTCCAGAATGTTAGAGCTATTCAGGGGGTAGAATGAGCAGGCTTTAGTGACTGACTTGCTAAGGGAACAGGAAGAATCAAGCACGAGTGTCCAACCTACAGTCTGTGGGACATGTTTTATTAAGAATTGCTATGAATGTGGTCCAGCACAAAATCTTTAAACATTCTGAGACTTTTTTGCTTTTTTTTTGGTGACATGATTGCGTGATGATTTTCTTTTCTTTTTCTTTCTTTCTTTCTTTTCTTTTTTTTTTGTTTTTTTTGTCTTTTTGAGACAGGGTCTTTCTGTAGCCTCAGCTGTCCTGGTACTCACTCTGTAAAAGAGGCTGGCCTTGAACTCACAGAGATCCATCTACCTCTGCCTCCTGAGTGCTGGAATTAAAGGCGTGCACCACCACGCCCGACCACATGATGATTTACAAATGTGAACTTTGTAGATCCTGTCAAAATGTCAAAAGGTTGGCTGTGCCTGACAGGTAACTCTCAGTCGTGTTTTGGGCACAAGTGACTAGGTGTATGGAAATTCCTTTCACTAAGGTGGGATATGCACAAGGCCAGGCTTACAGTGGTAAAATTGTGGGAGAGGTCCCTCTGACATCTGAGAGCTGTACGGACTATCTTGCTGGAGCTGGCCCATAAGCATTAGGCTTGATTGGTTTGAGACCCAGCAGAGAGATCTGTAGTAGACAAAGCCACCCTTGAGGGGCTGGAGACATGGCTCAGCTGTTCTTGCAGAGGACCCAGGTTTGATTGCCATCATCCTCATGGCGGGGAACTGGAGTTCCAGCACAATACAGGTACAGTTACATATATGTAGGCATGACAGAGGAAGGGAGAGAGGGAGAGGGAGAGGGAGAGAGAGAGGGGGGAGAGAGAGAGATACTTGAAATTGTAAAATGGGATGACATCACTGAAGGAGAGTGAGATGAAAGAGAAGAATTGGGGAAGAGGTACTCACATGCAAGAATGGGCAGAAGAGGTAGAGGCAAATGGAAGAGGTAGGCAAATGGAAGGAAAACCAACAGCAAGTGGACTCACCAAGAAAGGAAGTAGGCTTGTTAAGAGTGCCAGATCTGGGCTGGAGAGATGGGTCAGTGATTAAGAGCACCGATTGCTCTTGCAGAGAACCCAGGTTTGATTCCCAGCACCCACACAGCAGCTAAGGACTGTCTTTAGCTTCAGTTCCAGGGGAATCCGACACCTTCTTCTGACCTCCGCAGCATTGTACGACACAGGTGCACGTACCTACATGCAGGCAGTACACTCATACACATAAAAAAAGAGTGTCAGATCTTGGTGGAGAGGACTCAATAGATGGCTTTAACCATCAGGAAGTCCTGGGCAGCCTTCTGAAGAACATTTTCCATGCAGTGTTGAGTACAAGGGGCAGATTACAGTAGGTTGAAGAGATCTTAGGAGGTTCTGAAGTGGAGATGGCCAGCATAGACAAATTTCTCAAGAAGGTTAGCTGTGGGACTGGAGAGATGGCTCAGTGGTTAAGAGCACTGATGGCTTATACATTTCCCAGCACTATCTCCAGTTCCAGGAGATCTGATGCCCTCTTCTGGCTTCCTCAGGCATTACATGTGTGTGGTGCACCTACATACATGCAAGCAAAACACTCATAATATAAATAAAAATAAATAAAACTGTTTAAAAGGTTAGCTGTGAAGATGAGAAAGGGACAGAGGGGAAAGTGGAGACAGGTAGAGGGTAGATGGCAGAGACTTGAGTGTCTAGAAATGAGGACAAGAAGGAGACAACAAAGAGAGACACTGAGAATCTGGGAGCTAGAGAGGACGGTTGTTGTGGAGGAGGTAACAGGGATAAGCTCCAGAGCCCAGGTGGAAAATGGCCTTAAATAGTATAGGGAACCCCCTCTTTCTCCCAGAGAGAGAAAGTAGTGGTAGTCGGCATATTGGGGCACTGAGAGGATTGGTAAAAAGGAACGCTTCAAGAAAGTTTAAAGAGGTCAACAAAGAGCCTTGACTAAGCCTGGAGCCAGGCAGACGCAAAGGAGTCAGGGAGGACCTCTCTTAGGAAGCAGCATTTGAGCACGAAATTCAGATAGGAAATAAAATCTGCAAAGGCACAGAAGCATGAAAATCTGGGCATGCAGAAGGAGCAATGAAGCAGCTAGTTTGATGAAGGCATGAATGAGTAGGACAATGCTGATAACACCAACATTGGCAGTCATAATAGTACTTACCATGTGCTGAGTGTTTTAGCATTCTTAGATCCATTTAATCCTCCACAACCTACAGGAAAGGTATTTACTAATTTTGTATATAAGGAAAATAAGACCTGGACTGGTAAAGAAATGAATCCCAGCCTACCTAGCTAGTAGATGCTGGGGCTGGTATAGAAAGTCCAGCCTTTTTTAGTCTATCTGTCCAGAAAAGCCAGGTGAGGCCATATGATGATAGAGCCTTGAATGCCGACTTGGAGTCTGAACTTTATCCAGCAGACAACAGGGGAGCCAAAATGGGGGTTGGAACAGAAGAGACTAGAGATTGGTGCTTAAAAGTGAACTTTGGGGAAGGGGACTGGAGAGATCGCTCAGCAGTTAAGAGCACCGGCTGCTTTTGCAGTAGACCCAGGTTTGGTTCCCAGCACCCACATGGCAGCTAACAATCATCCTTAACTCCAATTCCAGGGGATCCAACCCCTTCTTGCCTCTGCAGGCGTTGAATGACACAGGTGCACTTAAATACATACAGGCAATACACTCATACACATAAAATAAAAATAATACAAAAATATTTTGCAAAAAGGTGAGCTTTAAGGACGTTAATGTGGCTCAGGAAAGTAGAGAGAAGGAGGAATCTTGTCATTTATTTATTTATTTATTTATTTATTTATTTATTGTTTATTTTTTTGTGTGTTTTTGAGACAGAGTCTCCTTGTAGACCGGGCTGGCCTTGAACTCACAGAGATCCACCTGCCTCTGCCTGAGTCTTGTCTTTTATAAGCGGGGAATGAACAGTGGGACCTGACCATCACTTTTTCTTCATGACGACCTTGAGAGTTATGGAACTTTTATTGTGTTACACAGATGAGAAATGGGAAACTAAGATGCTCGGGACTTGAACCCTGGCTCATGTAACTTAGCTGATTCAGTGAGTGTGTGGAACAGTATGTTAGAGGGAGTTCTGAATTGAAGAACGTTGTGTGTTCATGCATGTGCTTGCTGGTCTGTCAGCTGGACCACAGTGCCTTTCCTTGCCTGTCAGTTTTCCTTCTCATCTCTTCCTGATCCTCCTGTTTTCCTGGATTCCATACTTTCTACATTCTCTGAGCTGAGGAGTCTGGGAATGGGACGCTGCCATTTTCTTATCCCCAATAGATTTCCTTTTTCACTTTCAAGGCATCTGGTCCCTCTCAGCTCTATTGCCTGTCCATAGAGCCGATGAAACAGTAGCCCCATTCCAGTGACTGTCATGCACAGTCTGGCCACGTGGAATGAGATTCTGCTTAGAAATGGCTAACAAGGGGCTGGAGAGATAGCCTAGTGGTTAAGAGCACCGACTGCTCTTGCAGAGGACCCGGGTTCGATCCCCAGCACCCACATGGCGGCTAAGAACCGTCTGTAACTCCAATTCCAGGAGAACTCCAGTTCCAGGGGAATCCGAGACCCTCTTCTGACCTCCGCGGCACTGCACAACACGGGTGCACAAAACTACATGCAAACAGTACATTCATACACATACAGAAATAAATAAAATTTATAAAAAAAAAAAAAAAAAGAAATGGCTAACAAAAATCCCCATTGCTGCTGACCGGGGTGGTGCACGCCTTTAATCCCAGCACTAGGGAGGCAGAGGCTGGTAGATCTGTGAGTTCAAGGCTAGCCTAGTCTATATAGCAAGTTCTAGGACAGCTGGGGCTACAGGGAGACCCTGTCTCAAAAAGACCCCCCCCAAAAAAATCCCCATTGGTACCATTCCTTATTGTCCTGTTTGCAAGGCATTTGATGTCTAGTCTGTATCTTGCCACAGTCTTAGGAGTTGTCATCATGAACCCTATTTTACAAAGCAGGAAACAGCTCCCCAGAAGGGAACAGCTCCCCAGAAAGGCAACAAAATGCCTTAGGACTCATACCCTGGAAACACTTGCAGAGCCTGGATTTAGGTCCAGTGCTCTCTCTCTCTCTCTCTCTCTCTCTCTCTCTCTCTCTCTCTCAAAGCTATACAGAGAGAGGAACCCAGGGACTTATATATGATAGGCAAAAGCTCTACCATTGAGCTACATCCCCAACTCTTTAACCCAGGTCTTTTTGCTTCCAAGCTGTAGACTTCCCATTCCTAAGCATTTCCTTTTTTCTGACCTTGAATCTTAAGGAAATACAAATATTTGTCCTATAAGCACAGGGTAGATTTCTAGTCCTAGTGTTAAGTTCACCCATAGAAAGTGGTAGGCCTGAGTCTGAAACCTGAAGCTCTAATAATTCTGAATTCAAATCCTGGCTGGTTTGGCCCAGCTGTATGACCTTGGTTAATTTATCTAACTTCTATGAGCTTCGATTCCCTTATTTCTAAAATGCAACTTTGCACGACTGTTGTAGAGAGGTTAGATGAGATGACGTAGACAAAGTTCTAGCATAGAGCAGGTTGCTATTATTTGTATTAAAATGAAGGCTGGGTACCTGTCAGAGTCAGAAATGGTGTTTCTGTACTTTAGGAATGACCTTAAAATTAAGTCCAGGCTGGGTGTGGGGGAGGACTGTTTCAGGACGGGATCAGCCATAGGCTCCTTGGAGACTGAGGTGGGTGTGCCCCTGGATAATGTGTCACACTGGCCTCCCCATTTGGATCCCTATCCTAGTCCCACCTACCAGTTCTGGCCCTTCATGTATCTCCCCTGCTCTGCAAACTAATGCCTCTGCCTCTCTCTGTCACCCCCACCTGTGGCCTCTGCCCTGCCCTTCCTGGCCCCAGGGAAGAGGAGGAGGAGGAGGAAACTGAGGAAGAGGAAGAGGAAGACGCTCACCAGTTCTGCTGTCCGGCCTCCGAATGCAGTAGTCCCTCCTCTCGGTAACTGAGAGGACAAGGGCCATTTTCTATGCAGAAGCAAAAGCCTTAACCAGCCCCCACTCCAGCCCCTGTCGATCCCTCATGGGACTCTGTCCCCTGCTTCAGGAACCAGATGGGCAAGCATCATGCTCTTCCTCCCTGACCTCCTTCTTGGAATCCCCCCACCCCCTGCTCAGCTGTCTCCCCTGGGCTTCAGCCCCTGAATTAAAAAGAGCTGGAGCCCTAGGTCTGACTAAAATGTGGGAGAAGCAACAAAGCTTGGAGCTTGAAGCTTGGAACCCGGACCCTCTTGCACCCATATTCCTACTTCCCAGGCACCCTGGAGCCTGCCACTACTGGAGAGGTCTCCAAATGACATCCCAAGGACCTACCTCTGTCCTCTGTGAGCACAAACAGAGATGCAGGGTGCCTAGGGCTCAGAGGACCAGACGGGGGCAGGATCCCAGCCTGCCTAGTCCCCCATCACTAATATCCTTGCTGTGGCCATAGCTGCCATTTCCTCCACTGCTTGAAGGCCTCACCTCATGCCCTTGGTCACTCCCATAGTGCTCTGTAAACGTGATCAGGAGGAAAAGACCTTTCAGCATGTGTGCTGCTGTGTATAAAGGAATTTCCATCAATAAAAGCTGATCTCTTCTCTCTGTCTGATGTATGTTCCACCCCATCCCATTTCCCTGTCTCCATCCCAACCAGAACCTTGCCTTCTTTCCTATCCAGGGCTGGTAATGGGCCAAGAGACAGAGTAGGGTTTGATTTGTGGTATTGTCAGCACCTAAAAGTCATTCATTAAAGAAACATATGAGTATCTCCCAATATGTGCACACCCGTTACCTTCTTCAGTGAACTAGTCTGAAGTAGCCTTGAACTGGCCAACTTTGGATATGGCTCTTGACCTCTGTGATACATAGTTTCCCCAAATGGGGAGGGTGGTTTGACCGTAGTCACCAAAGTTCTAGCTCTGACATTCAGAATCTGAGATGTCTGAGATGCCACCATTCTAAAAAGCTGTAATTATGAGCTTTTTAAGATACAGTGATCGTGGGACACATTTTATGCAATTCTGTGATTTCTACACTGCTGTGATGCTTAGATTCCCCAATCCTGTGATTTTAACACTTCATAATTGTGCCATTTAAAAAAATTCTGATGATATGATCTTAATATTCTTCGATATTAAGATTCCTTGGTTCTGTATCACAACCTTAGGGATCTCTAAATCTGAGAGGAAGCCATTTCCCTCACATGATTCTAAATATTTCCTTCACCAGGCTAGAAACTAAGACTCCTCAAAGGGTGCTTGCTACCAGGAGAGAAGACAGTGGCCTTTATGAAGTTATTTTGCCCCCCCCCATGATGTATCTATGTTATGAGATGGCAAGGTGGGTGGAGAGGGATAGGGTCTAGGAGGGAAGAAGGGGAAGAGTTGGGCCTTAAAGATTGGGAAAGATTTGATTATGTGACAAGACGTGAAAAGGCGTTTACGAGAAGCAGGGACCACATGGACAAAGCCCTGTGGAGGGCTCCAGGGATAAGCTGGGGAATGGTGAGTAATTACTGTGTTGAACTGTCTCTCTAGGGTACATGACTTTAGGTGACCTGGGGCTAGGAGGAGGAAATCATCTATGCTTTATTTGAGTGGAAATAGAAGGAAGTGGGCAGGAGTCGACTGAACTAAGGAAGAGGGCAAGTCAAAGACAGACAGTCATTCCGGGAGCCGGAGGAGTGGAAACTCCTGCTCCGGGAACTCAACTGGCTGCATCAAACAGAGGGTCTGTGCCATGGGAAGGGATCAGAATTATGTCCATTGGGTGAGAAATATGTCTCCATGTGTCTGTGCATCTTGTGCATGTTTTTGTGAGGCTACTCAGGTCTCACAATAGTGAGAGACTGGGTGAGCTGCCGTGTAACTGAAAACGTGATTCTGTGAGACTGGGCATGGAAATGTGATGTTGCCGTGTGAGGTTCTGACTTTCTGTACTTGGCAATCTCTATACATGTACCTGGTGAATAGAATCATAAGGGTTGGGTATGGGTGGCTTTTCAACATGTGGGCTTGTGGCTTCTAGGGTAACAGTTGCCAAGCAGATGGTCATACACATATAGACATATGTGATTACCAATGGTATTAGGGAACTGTGTGGCTGCTGAGTGTGTTAGGGCCTGACCTGGGCGTGGTGGTGCCATGAAAATGAATAATACCAGGCCACTGCCCTTGGAAAACAGGCATGGGAGCCAAGAGTGGGCAATGGATACATCAAGAGAGAATCACAAGGTAGCTGGTGCTTACCACCAGGGCCAGCATGTGATGGGAGCACACGAGACACACAGGAGGCTGTACCCAACCCTACCAGGTTCTGGGAGGGTAAGAGTAAGTCAGACTGGCTTGGCTAGAGGACCTGCCTGCTCGGAGTAATGCGTGCTGGAGATGAGTGCACCTAGGCCAGTTAAGTCCAAAGATGAAGAGGAGAAAAGACATTCTGAACAAGAAGAGCAAAACAGGTCTATGATTGCAAGTCCAGAAAGGTGATGTGGTTACTGTAGTTGAAGAATGGCAAGTTGCCTGTTGTTCCCTATGTTTGGAGCATACAAGGCAGAGTGAGAAGCTTCTGTAGCTCAAAATGGAATTCTGACCTAGGAGATGGGAATTTTTCTCCTGGGAAAAGTTCCTTTTCCTGTCTGGTCTTGACTTCACGGGGCTTGGGAGTTCTGAGAGCTAGTTTGTAAACTTCATTCCACCTGTGCAGATCTCTTGTCCTAGGTCAGCCAAATCCATGAGTCATTGTTTCCAAAGTCAGGAGCTTTTCCCATATAACTTCAGGCTTCCCTTGCTTACCACTGTACAAATATTGACCCACTATCTTGTCCCTTGTGTGCTACTATGGGCGGCAGTGGGGAGGTGGAGAATGCAAGGATTCTACCGTCTAAGAGTGTAGCAGGAGCGTGAGGCTTGCATACAGACAAGCTGCTTTCTCTCTGTGTGTCTCTCTGTGTGTCTCTGTCTCTGTCTCTGACTCTCTCTGTGTGTGTCTGTGTGTGCATGTGTGTCTGTGTGTGCCTGTGTGTCTGTGTGTCTGTGTCTGTGTCTGAGTGTATTGGTGATTGAACCCAGAGCCTGGAGCATGACACACAAGTGCCTTACCACGGAGCCACCCCACTAGCCCCATGTGCTCAGATACGCTTAAAAAATATTGCCTCCATTCCTGGTGAATTCTGAGACTTTGGCCAACTGAGTTCATCTCTCTGTACCTCTCAGTTTCCAATCTCCTTCAGAGGGAAAACCCACACCTTGCACGGTTACTAGGTCTAGAAAAAAGAAATTGCTCAATAAATGACTACCATTTTTAAGAGTGCAGAGAAACAGAGGCAGGATTCTAACCCAGAGCTGCCAGCATCTATTTTCTGACTGTCTACCCAGTCACCCTCAGCTGGCCTCTTTCTTCCCTGTTAGCCCCTGTGCTAATCCAGGCTGGGCTCAGAAGTGGAATCTCCATGGCACTGGGGTTGGGCAGCAAAAATAGCTTGCAGAAAAGCTGTCGGAAGCAGTGGCCGCTGTTCTTTAGCACCCCTGCCGCACTGCACTGCCTCCCATCTCCTTGCCTAGTTTTTTTCTTGCCAAAGCCCAAAGCCCTTGACTCCATCTAGGTACCCTGACCTCCTTGTTTTCTTTTCTCTCATTCCAGTCTCCTCCCCTTCTAACCTAAGTTGTCATGGGGATAGTCCTCACCATGCCCTCTTCTTATGGTATCCATAGAAACAGTCTCCATTCATTTCCATGGCAACTGCATTCTGATCCCATTCCCTGCTGACTTCCTGGCTCTGGGCAGTACCAATAAAGAGAAAGAGGGAGCAAGGACTTCCCCATTAAGAGTACCATTGGAAGGGTCAGCACCCCACCCTCCATCCTGGGCCCCCAGGCCAGCCTCAGATCCCTAGAGATCATCCTATCCTGCTTTCCCCCGTCTTAGAGCCCTGGATCATAAGATACCCTCACTTTTATATTTCCCAGGTCCTCCTAGGCAAGGCACAGTCTGCAAGTTTCCTCTCCCAGGAAGACAGCAGGAGGGCCAGCACAGGCTTTGGGCCTGAATCCCCATTCTGCCAGTTGCTAGCTCTGAGACCTTTAGCAGCGTCAGTTTCCCTCTTAGAGACTTTTTCTTCCTCTGTAAAGTAAGAATCCCAATTCTTCCCTCATGTTTGCCATGCAGATTAAATAATGTGTGGAAAATGCTTGACACGGGGTAGGTGCGCAGTTAAGTGCCAGTTTATTTTTATTCTGCTCAGCCACCCCCAAGCAGAAGGAATCGCTCTCCTTCACTCCCCCGGCGCTTCCTCTATTCCTCAGCTCTGATAACTTTCCACTTTGTTCTGTGGCTATTTGTGTAGCCTGGCTTATTTTCCCCCTCTGTAAAAGATGCTCTCATTTCCCCACAAATACTCCAGCAGACAGTGCACATAGGTGTGCGTTTCTGTGTGGCTACATATATCCATGTCTTTTTCCATGTGGCCGTGAATGTGTATTTTTTGTTGTGGTGGTGGTGATGTTTGTTTGTTTGTTTGTTTGTTTTGCAGGGTCTCACTGTGTAGCTCTGGCTGGTGGTACTATGCAGACTGGGCTGACTTTGACCCCCTAGACTGTTGCCTGCCTCTGCCTTTCAAGTGCTGGGATCAAAAGCATGTGCCACTGTGCCTGAATGGATTTATGTTTTGTTTCTAGATTTTTTTGGCCTTTGGATGTGTCTGTGTTTGTGCCTGTGCATGTGCATGTGTGAGACAGAGAGAAAAGAAGAGGGGGGGGGAGGAGAGATCAGAGATGGATTCTCTATGTAATCGGTATTTTACAAGTTCTAACTTGAGGGTTCCACACCCCCCATCTCCAGATTCTTCAGCAGCATGTATGATGTCAGAAGCAATTTCCTTTTTTTTTTTTTTTTTGGTCAGGTTCTGTCTCATGAAGGCTATGCTGTTACCCTAAAGTCCCTGCCTCTGTTCCCTTTGCAATCAAAATAGGGCAAGTTCTCAAGAGAGGAATTGCCAAGGAGTAGTAGCCTGAGGCAGTATAGAGCTGGGAGTGGGCGAAGCACTGAAACTTCATGAAAAGGCTCTGAGTTTGCATACTGGCTTTCTCACTTAATAGCTGTGTATGACCTTGAGCAAGCTTACATCCCCTCTGCGCCTATCTTCCCTGTGAAGAGGGCTAACAGTGAGTTGCAAGAACTCAGTGAGCTAATTAATAAGTACCCTTGCTCTAGGGATAGAGCTGACTCTAGCACTCTACAGTAGCACAGAAGAGAGGCACGTAAGGCCACCTGTGTGAATGAGGCAAGGAGGTGTGCGAGGGCACATCTGAGCTAAATGTTGAATAGTAAGCAGAAGGTAGCCAGTTTGGGACAATGGGGTGGGGCTCAGAGCAGGTGAGAAAGCTGAAGGCTGTCTCATTGGTGGAGGGTTACATCCCTCCTCTGCTCATCTCCATCAGACCAAAAGGCCAAGTCTTTGTTACAGGCTCAGTGCATGATTTGACCTCATTACTTGTCTGATCTCATCTCTCATTACTCTCACCTGTTCACTCAGTCCTGGCTACACTGTCCTCTTCACTGATCCGCAAACATGTTAGGCATGTAGAGATTGTACTCTCTTGTTTCAGACAGCCGCACAGCTCACTCCCTCACTTCTATCAGGGTTCTTATATCAAGGTTCTGCTTCTGTGTCAACTCCCCAAGGCCTTCCTGAATATTACATCTAAAACAGCACATTCGACTGGGTATATGGCTCAGTTTAAAGTGCTTGCCCAACGTGCATAAAACTCTGAATTTGATCCACAGTAAAACACACACACACACACACACACACACACACACACACACAACACACACAGTAAAACACCTTTTAGCACTCTGCTTTATTTTCCTTCCTAGCATTTATCCCTACCTGAAATTATGTGTGCACCCATGTGTGTGTGTGTGTGTGTGTGCGTGTCTGTCTGTCTGTCTGTCTGTCTGTCTTTCTAGTTTGCTCTTTTACTATACTATCATCTTCCTGAAGAAACATTTTCATGCATTTGCTTACTATTATATTGCTGGGGCTTAGCATTGTGCCTGGTGCATAGAAGGTTTTGTTGAGTAAGCTGTGGGGAGCGGTGGAAGGGTTTTGATGAGTTCATAGGCAAGATTAGGTAGTTCTATATATATACTCTTACTCCCTATAGATTTTGTATGATTCCTGAATATATACAGTTCTGTCCATGGGGTAGAGAAGAGATTGGCAGATGAGACGGGAGTCTATAGTACAAGTTCACATGAGAATTTGATTAGAGCAGCCACTAACAACATTCAATGACTCCCTCATGCCAAAAGCACCTACTCTGGAATAAGCCACATGCCCTATAACAGCCAGGTAGATTACCAGATTTTCTTCTTGTACTGGGATTCTGGGAGTCATGCATCCAAACAGCTGTCACTCTTTACCAAGGTTAATCTGTGCCATAAAAGGACAGCCATGTGCTCACGTGGGAGCTGTGAACAAGATCAGGAATAATTTCTTGCTAGTGGCAATATTCAGGAGAGATCTTGGTAGTGACATATGACTGACCCGAGTCTGAATAGAACTAGCATGTGGGGGGCTGGAGAGATGGCCTAGCGGTTAAGAGCGCCGACCACTCTTACAGAGGACCCAGGTTCGATCCCCAGCACCCACATGGCAGCCGAGAGCCGTCTGAGACTCCAATTCCAGGAGAACTCCAGTTCCAGGGGAATCGAGACCCTCTTCTGACCTCCGCGGCATTGCACGACACGGGTGCACAGACTTGCATGCAGACAGTACATTGATACACATACAGAAATAAATAAATGCCGGGCGTGGTGGCGCACGCCTTTAATCCTAGCAGTTGGGAGGCAGAGGCAGGCGGATCTCTGTGAGTTCGAGGCCAGCCTGGTCTACAGAGTGAGTTCCAGGACAGCCAGAGCTACAGGGAGACCCTGTCTCAAAAAGACCAAAAAAAAAAAGAACTAGCATGTGGGAAATTTCTTAGACTGCACTGGCAGAAAAGGATATGGACAGCATTGCAGGTGGAAGATAGTATCTGAACAGCTGGGGGGGGGGCTGCTGGGGAACATTTGAGAGAAAGCGGGTCTAGGATGGAGTGCATTAGAGCAGACCTGGTTGCTTAATGATTGAGGGTGTAGGCTGTGAAGTCCCATTGCCTGGATTTGAATCCTGTCTGTATTGTTGGTAGCCAGCCAAACTCTTTAGGCTTCAGTTTCTGTGTAAAATGAAAATAAATAACAAGCTTATAGGGTTCTTTGAAACCAAGTTATTAAGTGTCAAGTGGTAAGACTGGTACCTAAATGCTAAGTGCTCTAGAAGTATTGTCTGTTGTACCTCCGAGAGGTCTCTGACGCCAGAATGACTGGGACTTAGGGTATCTTTTGTAGGCAGTGAGCTCTGTGGATGCTTCATGAATAGAGGTGACAGTTGATCAAAGCTGAGGTTGAACTGTGAACTGGTGTGGGAGAAGTTTGAGAGAGCGGTAAGCACGATCCTGCAATCCTGAGGGAGACAACAGGAGTATCTGTGATGCTGGTCTGGTTTGACCTGTGGATGGTGACATCAGGGGCCCCTGAGGTCATAGAGAAAAGGGGATTTAGGATGCAAAGCAGTTACTTCATCTCCTTTAGTCGAACACTTGGAAGAGTGAAGGGGAGGGTGGAGGATGAGCAGTGAGTGGGAGTTCCCACCAGGGTGGAGCCCAGCTCCACTGCCCTAACCCCAGCATAGAGTGCTCTGCTGCCAGGCTGGCAGGCCCTAGGCAGCTCGAGCACCTGCACTGGTAGGTAAGCCCCTCCGCACACCCATCTAGCCTTGCACTCCAGCCTCTGTTAATAAGGGCTAGGGAGTGGCCCCTTAGTCCTTTTACCAGCCAAGGGAACCCCCCCCAACCAGATTTATGCTATTTCCCTGGAGAAAAAAAAAAGATCATTCTTTGAGCCCCCGCCCCACCTACTTCCCCACAACCTCCTCCATGCCTCAGCAGCTCCTCCACTCCTCTGCCCTCCTGGTTCTCCCCACCTCTCTGCTTCCTCGCCATGCCCCGGAGCTCTGTTGCCACCTGGGTTCCCTGGCAGCCTGGTTGCCATGGCACTGTGGGAGCATGTCTGGCAGAACAACAGCTCTAGGTAACCCCAGCAGGCAAGACCTGGGGCTCAGCTCCTACCACCTTGCTGCCTGAGAGCCCCCTGCCCTCCTCCCCCAGCTGAGCAGAGGAGGCCATGAGGAGAAAAAGGAAGCTTCCCCGCAGGGCAGCTCTTTACCTGTGAGGATGCTGGATGGGAGGCACTTCTCACTGTGGCCCAGCCTGTGCCTTCACCCTGCCCTCTCACCAGCAGCAGCAGCAGCAGCAGCAGCAGCAGCAGCAGCAGCAGCAGCAGCAGCAGCAGCAGCAGCAGCCTGGGAACCCTGGGAACGGGCCAGGCCCCAACTCCACGCTGCTAAGGGCAGGGGCAGGGCACAGGGGCAGGGCTGGGTGGGGGAGGGAGAGCCTGGGTGGGTAGGGTACAGAGGGTGGTCCTCAGGCATCAGGAGACTGCACTGGGAGGGGGTGGTACTCTAAGGAAACTGGTCTCAGGTGGTTCTGGGAATGGAACTGGAAGGGACATCACTGGCCCCAGCAGGGGGAATGGTATGAGGGGCGAGGAGGGAAAGTCACTGTAGGGGGTAAATAAGACCATCCGAGAAAGGAGATTCGAGCTGCTAGAGCTGGGAGAGGAAGGAGACTAGGGGTAAGTTTGTGTCCGGACCAGGTTGTGAGGGGCGCGTAAGACTGAAGACAAACCTGAGAAGAGAGCTTTTAGGGAAAGGTGTCTCAGGATGGAGCTGTGGAGATGGATCACCAAAGGGAGGGAATCCAGAGGGGATAAAGACAGCCCTGTGGGAAAAAGGTACTTGAAGGGGAAGGGACTTTGCAGCCGTGAGGAAACAGGTTGGGGGCCTCTTAAGTCCCTAGGTATATGAGGAAGCAGGGGAGGACGGGGCTGGGGCAGCATCTAGGGTATTTACTCAGTCGGGCCCAGCAAGCTTCTCTCCTTTTGTCACATCCTGCCTCATTTTATCTCATCCCCACAGTGTGGAGGGTGATGCCCCAGGCAGTGACCTGAGCACAGCGGTTGATAGTCCTGGGAGCCAACCCCCCTACCGGCTGAGCCAGCTGCCCCCCACCAGCAGCCATATGGGGGGCCCCCCTGCTGGGGTGGGCCTTCCCTGGGCTCAGCGGGCACGCCTCCAGCCAGCCAGTGTCGCCCTGAGGAAGCAGGAGGAGGAGGAGATAAAGCGCTCCAAGGCCCTATCAGACAGCTACGAACTCTCCACAGACCTGCAGGACAAGAAGGTGCAGAAGAGATGGCTCTCCGGTTGAAAATGGGAGTGGGATACAAGAGAGCCAAAGGAGGGGGCTTGGGGTGTAGCACTTAAGGGTGGTGTCCAGGGAGGAACAGTAAGGCTGGAACTGGAAAAGACTGGCTCCAGGACCTGTCACCGCACAGGTGACTCACGCATTCACTGCATATCTACTGCATTTCCTAGTCACACAGGAAACATTATCGCCGTTCCATTGCCTGGGTTCTGGGGACAGAAAGATGAATGAGACCTGCACCTAGTCTTCAAACATGTGCACTCTAAAGCAGGAAGCACACACAGATGGAACATTTCACAGAGTGATACAAATATTAGATAGAAAATATTCTAGCCAAAAAGGAAAAAAAAGGAAGAAGGGGAGGACAGAATACCACATTAATTAAAAAAAAAAAATAGAATTCCGAGGGGCGGAGAGCAAAATGTTAATTAAGGTGCCTAGGTGTTTGGACTGTAAATGAATGCTCCTCTCCCTCCTTCCCTTCTGTCTGTCTGTCTGTCTGTCTGTCTGTCTGTCTCCCCTCTTGCTTTTCTTTCCTCCTCTTATTCTTCTTCCTTCTTTCCTTCAACTACTTCCTCTTCATTTTTTTTTCCTTTTCTTTTTTGGTTTCTCTGATTCTGTTTCTGAATAAGTGTATTTTTTTAATAAGTGTATTTTTTGTGATACTTGCGGTTGTATAAATATATAATACTCACTCTGGGCGTGTTGGCGCATGCCTTTAATCCCAGCACTCGGGAGGCAGAGGCAGGCGGATCTCTGTGAGTTCAAGGCCAGCCTGGTCTACATAGAGAGCTCCAGGCCAGCTGGGACTAAAGGGAGACCCTGTCTCAAAAAAAAAAAGACCAAAAAATATATACTACTCATGATATTTTTGGAAGACCAGCACACAGTTCACTCTGAGGAGGACAACACTGAGCACAGACTGTATCATGACTTCCAGCAGTTAGTTGTGAACTTGAGTGGGGTGTGGTTGAGGATCAAGACCATGAGGCTCTGGCAACTTTCTGAACTTCTTCCCCTGCCAGGTGGAAATGCTGGAGAGGAAGTATGGGGGCTCCTTCCTGAGTCGCAGGGCTGCCAGGACCATCCAAACAGCCTTCCGCCAGTACCGTATGAATAAGAACTTTGAGCGGCTGCGCAGCTCAGCTTCAGAGAGCCGCATGTCTCGCCGCATCATCTTGTCCAACATGCGGATGCAGTTCTCCTTTGAGGAATATGAGAAGGCACAGAACCCTGCATACTTCGAGGGCAAGCCTGCCTCACTGGACGAGGGTGCCATGGCTGGTGCCCGGAGCCACCGGCTTGAACGGGGGCTCCCTTATGGAGGCTCCTGTGGTGGGGGCATCGATGGCGGTGGAAGCTCGGTAACCACATCTGGAGAGTTTTCAAATGACATCACAGAGCTTGAGGACTCCTTTTCCAAACAGGTCAGGAGCCCTAAAAAGGGCTTTTCTTCTCCACCCTCAGCCTCTGGCTGCCTCTACTTTTCCAAACTGTAAGAGTTTGCACTACTGAGAATTTAATAGCAACAATTAACTATGATTTGAATTGAGACTGTGAGGGTAATGAGAGAGAATTGGTAAGTTGAGAAAGATTACAGCTAAGTGTGGTGGTGCACACCTGAAGTTAAAGCATTGGGGAGGCTGAGGCAGGAGGGTTGGCAATTCCAGGCCAGCCTAGGCTACATGGCAAGAACCCACTCTCAAAAAACCAAGGGCAGAAATGTAGCTCAGTAGTAGAACATGTGCCTAGCAAGCACAAGGCACTGAGTTGCATCTCTCGCACTGTTTTTAAAAATTGCATCGTTAAAACAGGCACATTAGAATATGGGGTATAGGGCCAGCAACGTGGCTCTGTGCTGAAAGGCACTTGCTGCCTAGCCTAATGACCTGAGTTTGATCCCCCAGAACCCATGTGGTGAAAGGAGAGAACCAACTCTCAAAAGTTGTCCTTTGACCTCCACATATGTATTGTAGCATGTAAGCATGCGCATACGCATGCACAGAAATAATAAATAAATATAATTTTAAAATGAAAAGAATATGGGCATTTAGAACAAATAAGAAAACGAAAGTCCTCACTGTTTGAAACCTGATCTAATTTCAAATAAAGGTTTAACAAACAGATAATTGAGCACCTGCTGGGTGCCAGGTACTGTATGCTTCACAACAGATCTACATGGTAGAGAATATTATCCCCATTTTACAAAGGAGGAGATTGAGGCTGAGGCATGGTCTCTGGTCCATATTCTCAAGGATCTCCCAGTCCGGTAGAAAATAGCAGACATATGTGTGCATTGTTACCTCCTGAAATAGAATGTTCTCAGATCAGGAGAAAATGGCACTGAACTGGCCTTACCAAACTGAAAAGATGTAGCTTCTTAGAGATGTTTAGGAAGGTATTTCTTGCCCAGGAATCGATTGCATCAGCATAACGTGGAATGATGGGCATGTACCTGGCTGTGAGTGGATAAGAAGTCATTCTAGGGTTAGGCTGTATCAGCATAGCTACCCAGGTGAAACCAGTTCTGCCATTTATGTGACCTCGGGTGGATAGTTTCATGTTGGTGGAACATAATCAGCAAAAGGGAGAGAAAGCTTTCCTTTTCAAGCTGCTTTAAAACTGTTTTGAAGATTCAGTTCAACTAGGTAACATATATGAAAGCACCTAGTATGTGGTACGTTAGGATTTTTGTACTAAAACCAAGTAGGTACTTAATAGAAATTTCCCAATAAATGAAGCTTTATGAAAGAAAAAAAAAATCTCTGGACATGGTGGCACACGTCTTTAATCCCAACACTCTGGAAGCAGAGGCAAGCGGATCTCTGTGAGTTCAAGGCTAGCCTGGTTTACATAGCAAGTTCCAGGACAGCTGTTTCTTTAAAAAGACCAAAAAGAAAAGAAAAAAATCACTATAGTCTAAACTCCGTGCTCTGTGCCTACTATTGCCCTGTGCACGCTTCCTTGAAGCTAGCGAAGAGATGGAGGGAAGGAAAGAAGTATTCAAGGGGAGATCTGCATCATCCACCCATTCATTCATGTGACAGAGATTTGATTAAACATCTCTTCTGGGTCAAACAGTGCACTAAGCTGGGCTAAAAAGAGAGAAACTGGGGTTGTACCTGTCCCTCAAAGGAAGAATAGGGACTTGCCATCTGATGGACAAAATAGAGGAACCAGGCTTGATTCCCCTATCTCAGTGCTACTGAAGTCTGATGGGAGAAGTGTATTACTGATCTATTCCTGCACAGCAAACTATCCCCAAGTTTAATAGCCTAAAACTGATCTTAAGGGCCAGCGAGATGGTTGAGTGGGCAAAGATGCTTGCTGAGCAAGCCTGGCAACCTGAGTTTGATCCCATGAACCTGTCTGTGTAAAGGTGGAAAGAAAGAACCAGCACCACACACTTTCCTGTGACATCTACACACATGTCCACTGTGCATACACATCCACCTCATACATACACACAGAGAAGAAGAAATTAAATTTTAAAACAAGTAAAAAAAAAATCAAAACCCTGACCTTATAAGCTGGGGCTATGGGGAGACCCTGTCTTTAAAAAAAAGACCAAAAAAGAAAAGAAAAAAATATCTCTGAACTCCATGCTCTGTGCTATTGCCCTGTGCATGCTTCAAAAAACCGAACGTGGGGCTGGACAGATGGCTCAGCCGTTAAGAGCACCGACTGCTCTTGCAGAGGACCCAGGTTCGATGCCCAGCACCCACATGGCGGCTAAGAACTGTCTTTAACTCCAGTTTCAGGGGAATCCGACACCCTCTTCTGACCTCCGCGGCATTGCACGACATGGGTGCACAGACCTATAGTCCATGAGGTACAGTCATGCAGGCAGCACAGTCATACACATAAGAAGTAAAAAAAAAATTAATAAATTTATAAAATAATTTTAAAAATCTGAACATACCACATACTAGATGCTTTCATATTTGTTGTATAGCCAAGCTTATATAACAAATATTTTTATTTGTTTACATATTTATTTAGACAGTTTATTTAGTCACTGTGTAGCCCAGGCTAGCCTGAACTCAAGCCCTTCCTGCCTTACCCTCCAGAGTGCTAGGATTGCAGGTGTGCAAACCCCCTACCCCCATCTTCAACAAACATTATTTTATCCAGCTTCTGAGGGCCTGGAAGTTGTGAGGCACCTGACGGAGTGATTCAGTCTCAGAGTCTCTTAGGAGGCTGCCACCAAGCTGTAGAGTAGAGCATGGCTTCAGGAGATTGGACTGTGGCTGACAGACCTGCCTCCAGCATTCACTAATTCCTTGGTTGGCAGTCCCTCATCACATGGGTATCTCCCTTAGGACTAGGCTTCCCCCAGGTAAGTGGTCTGAGAGGGCAGAAGCCAAAGAGAGCATGCAAGACAGAATCTGCAGTATTTGATAGTCTAATTTTAGAAATGACATACCTTCATTTCTGCTATATGCTGTGGGTCACACAGACCAACTCTAGAGCAATGTGATATCCAAGATTATGATTACCAGGAGGCAGATATCATTAGCGGCAGGTTTGGAAGATGGATACACAGGGAGACAGGATTCCCAGGTATAGTTCAGGTTCTCAAGAGTAAATATGAATTTTCTGAGAGAGATTCTCACAGACAGATCTAGGAGTCAAGAGGAAGCCAGAGTTTTGATTTTCCCCTGGGTAGGGCTGGGGGTAGGATGATGGAAGCAAGAATGTAGCTTGAATCAGAGAGGAGGTAGTATTTTGCTTAGGTCTATGTGGAAATAAAGGAGATAACGGAGTGTCTGAGAAGGACCTTGTGGTTGTTAGTCCTAGGCTCTGTGGGTTTAAAATGGCTTCCTGGGAGTTATTTTATAAACCATAAAAAACTTATGGGGAAGATCTGCTTTCTTGGCTGACCCACCAAGATTTCCCTGTCTTTCCTTCCCTTTCGCCCCTCTTTTCCACCCCTGTGCCGTTACTCTCTTCATCTTTCATCCCTTTCACTCTCTTTTCCGTTGCCCTTTCACTGTTTGCAGGTAAAGTCTCTGGCCGAATCCATCGATGAGGCCCTAAACTGCCACCCATCAGGGCCTATGTCTGAGGAAGCAGGGTCAGCTCAACTGGAGAAGCGGGAATCAAAGGAACAGCAGGAGGACAGCTCGGCTACATCCTTCAGTGATCTTCCCCTTTATTTGGATGACCCCGTTCCTCCTCCATCCCCCGAGCGACTGCCCAGCACAGAGCCCCCACCCCAGGGCCGACCCGAGTTCTGGGCACCAGCTCCCCTCCCACCAGTTCCTCCACCAGTGCCACCAGGGACCCGGGAAGATGGTAGCCGTGAGGAAGGCACTCGAAGGGGTCCTGGGTGCTTGGAGTGCCGGGATTTCCGGCTGCGGGCTGCGCACCTTCCCCTGCTTACCATTGAGCCTCCTAGTGACAGCTCTGTAGACCTGAGTGATCGCTCAGATCGTGGCTCTGTCCACCGCCAGCTGGTGTATGAGGCTGATGGCTGCAGCCCCCATGGGACCCTGAAGCACAAGGGGCCACCCGGCAGGGCCCCCATCCCACATCGCCACTACCCTGCCCCTGAGGGCCCAACTCCAGCCCCACCAGGGCCCCTGCCACCAGCTCCCAATAGTGGCACTGGGCCCAGTGGTGTGGCTGGGGGTCGGAGGTTGGGGAAGTGCGAGGCAGCAGGCGAGAACTCTGATGGTGGAGACAACGAGAGCCTTGAGAGCTCCAGCAACTCTAATGAGACCATCAACTGCAGCTCGGGTTCCTCTTCTCGGGATAGCCTGAGGGAGCCTCCAGCCACTGGCCTGTGCAAGCAGACTTACCAGCGGGAGACCAGGCACAGCTGGGACTCTCCAGCCTTCAACAATGATGTGGTACAGAGGCGGCATTACAGAATTGGCCTCAACCTTTTCAATAAGTATGTGCACCCAGTTCTAGCCTCCTCGCCCCTTACCGCCTTGCATGGGCACTTTGTCTTTAGGACCCAGTTCCAGGCATTTGACCTGGGTTCTGCCATCCTGTCATTTGGTGGAATGCTGTTTCTCCCCAGCTGTTCATGGAAGAGGGCTAGTAGAAAGGTGGCAGAAGCTGGAGGTAGTAGCTCATGTCTATAATCCTAGCACTCAGGAGACTGAAGAAAAAGGATTACCACAGGTTCAAAGTCAGACTGGGCTGCATAGTTTCAGGCCAATCTAGGCCACAGAATAAGACCCTGTCTCAAAAAACAAAACAACAACAACAAAAAAACACCCCAACCTGGCAAATGAAGAAACAACGAAAATATAGGATCACACAGTAGAGAGGCCCCCAACACACTGAGTTTGGAACCGAGTGCTTCCGGTGACTAGCTATGCGATCTTGAGCAAGATGTTCCCATGAGATGGATTCTGAGCCCTGTCTTTGCTGCATCCTCTTTTCGGAGGAGAGGCGATCTGGGGTATAAAGAACCCTAGACCAGGACTGCAAATCTGTCTTTGTCCACTCACTGTCTAGCCTTGGGCAACTTGTGTTCCTTCTTTGGGCTTTTTTTTTTCATCTTTACATAAGTAGGGTATGTTTGAGGTATTTGAAGGCAGGGTAGTGTGATTAACTTTTACTAAGCTCTTTCCAGGTCCCTGGTCCTTTGCCAGGTGCTTAGGAATAGGGGTGGAAGTGTGGCATTTGATTAGAAAATAATTAGAAAACATCAGATGTAACTAGAAAAGATTAGATGCAATGCAAGGCATTAGATGCAATGCCCTGCATCTTTCTAGTCTGTTAAACACTGTCACCTATGTTTAATTTTCACAATAACTCACCAAGGCAGGTGGTACTGATGTTATTTAGAGATAAGGAACTGAAACCTCAAGAAGTAAAAAGGATTACTCAAAGTCATATAGTTGAAAAATGATGGCTCAGAGACTCCTACAACACCAAAATCCAAACTTCTGAATTTTAGCTTCGTGGGGACCGACCTAAGGTGATGAGTGAGGTTTAGCATATGTGATAGTTCCAACCCAGATTTTTGGCCCAGCTCTTTGAAAACATAGAAGGCACCTTGTCTGTAGAAACGATCACCTAGACTGGGTGGGATATCGGACATTGAACAAAGTAACCCCTTCATTTCTCCCTGTCCTAAGGGTCTGTGACTCACAAGACTATCTTGGCCTGGAGCTCAGGCCTTCTTTCAAGGCTCCTTGATGATTTGGGGGATATCAAAATTCCTGGCAGAGACCAGGCTCTTATTAGATACTAATTTTCTTCCAACTGTGGTATGGCTTCAGAAAAGGAGGAAATTGGAGTAGATGCCTTGGACGTTTAAAACTCTGTGAAACAGGAAAGTGGCTTCCTCTCCTTGGTCCCCAGTTTTCTCATCTGTACCATGAAGGAATTGGACTGTACAATAGATCCAACATCCTTGGCTCTCTGAAACCATGGTGGTGGGCCCAAAATCAGTTCTAGAAATGGGACAGAGCACAGTTCTCGCGGGGCAATCATCTCACATACCTCCTCTCTTTCTGCAGGA
Organism: Rhizomys pruinosus; assembly: GCA_009823505.1. Classification (NCBI taxonomy): domain Eukaryota; kingdom Metazoa; phylum Chordata; class Mammalia; order Rodentia; family Spalacidae; genus Rhizomys; species Rhizomys pruinosus. Next base: position 368,344 of record VZQC01000657.1, on the reverse strand, counting down.
AGCCAGAGAAGGGTATCCAGTATTTGATCGAGCGCGGCTTCTTATCAGACACTCCTGTAGGGGTGGCTCACTTCATCCTGGAGCGGAAAGGCCTGAGCCGGCAGATGATAGGGGAATTCCTAGGGAACCGGCAGAAGCAGTTCAACCGAGACGTGTTGGAGTGAGGACCCCAATGTGGGGCAGGCGGGCCAGGGATTCCTGGAAAAGGAAGGCAGGAGGGAGGAAGGGGGTAGCCTCTCCTTCTTGCTCAAAACAAGATAAATGGACATTCCCGCCCCCATACCCTTCTGCTCCAAAGGCGTCTTCTCTCTCTTGACCCTATGCCTATAGTCTTCTGGGTGGCTCTGGGAAGAGCATGCTTATCTTATACCCCTCTCTGGACCTCAGTTTCCCATCTCTTGAAATGAGTAGACTGATGGAAAGTACTCTTCCTGACCATGTTTTCTGAGAGGGAGTCCATTGCAAACATTGTGCCCTCCTATGTACTTGCTGGCCCATAGGTCCCAACTTCGGAAGTCTGTCAGTGGGAGTGCTGGGTTATTTGAGCAAGTGGCGGGTTCAGAGGTTTGTTTGGAGAGATTGTGAGTGCCACCCCCACCCCACTTCTTTGCTCCTCAGCTGTGTGGTGGATGAGATGGACTTCTCCTCTATGGATTTGGATGACGCACTCAGGAAGTTCCAATCCCATATCCGCGTACAGGGTGAGGCCCAGAAAGTGGAGCGACTCATTGAAGCTTTCAGGTGGGCCTGCTTCCCACTCCTGAAGCCGCCCCTTTCTACTTTGGGGACCCATGTGCACAAGACACTTCTCAGCATCACAGTTTCTTACCATAAAACAGAAATGATAAATCACATCTTGAGAAGCAATTGCAAGATTCAGAGGTAGTGAATATAAAGTATCTAGTTCTAGCATCTAAGACATAGGTATATTAATGACAGTAACATCTACAATAAAAGTGAGCATTTATGGATCTGGGGGTGTAACTCAGTGATAGAGAATTTGCCTAGTATGCAGAAAGACAAGTCTAGTTTCCATCCCCAGTACAGAAAAAAAGGCTACCATTTTATGAGGTAGATGCTTCTATAATTTCTATTTTACAGTTAACAAATCTTAAGTTCAGAGACATTAGAGCAAGTTAGCTCAGAGTCATACAGTAAGGGGTCAAATCGGGATTTGAGCTCAGATGTATCTGACTCCATGATATCTATGCTCAGCTCCAAGTGCTTTGAGAATCAGACAGAGCTGGATCGAAATCTTGCTCCATCTATTTGGAGTATTTGCAGAAGAAAATGGAGGAGTTGCTGAGAACTTGTTTCTTACTATGGAAGATGGATTAGCTTTGCAGCCACAAGGATCTGAGTTTTTCCCTACCATTCACCAGCTCTATTACCTAGGGCAAGTTACCTCACCACTTGGAGCCTTCATTGTTTCCTATGTAAAACAGGACTGCTAATAGCTACCTGGAGAGTTGGAGGTGTGGTTCAGTGGCACCTGTGCCACAGCGTGTGCTTGGTACACTGTAGACCCAGGTTGAATCCTCACTAGTACACACACACATACACACACACACACACACACACACACACACACACACACACACACAGAAAGGAAAAAATACCAGTGTTGTGATTAATTATATGAAACAATGTAGATAAATCTCCAGGGAAAGCTCCAAGAAGGTAGTGACTACGATTTTTCATGCTGGTCTTAGGGAAATTAAAGAAGACAGATTCAGCCCACAGAGTATTTCTTGAAGGAAAGGGTTGGTGATGGCACCCTGGGCAAATAGTGGGTAGTTGGAGGTTGCTGGCACCTGAGTCTGGACTTGACCCCTCTTGCCCTGCAGCCAGCGGTACTGTGTCTGTAACCCAGCCCTCGTACGCCAGTTCCGGAACCCCGACACGATCTTCATTCTTGCCTTCGCCATCATCCTTCTCAATACCGACATGTATAGCCCCAGTGTCAAAGCTGAACGCAAGATGAAACTGGATGACTTCATTAAGAACCTGAGAGGTGATCAGAATTTCCCATGTTTTCCTTGCACATCACCTGGAGAGGGAAAGTGGATGGGGGCGGGAGTGGGATGAGGGTGATCACATATGCTTTTATAAATTAACCTGTAGTTCTCTCAAGACTGAATGCCCCCAGGGCATTTACTTATTCATTCACTCAAAGAGTTAATTGCCAGGTTGTGCAGGTAGCTCAGTGGCTGAGTGCTTACTTATTAGCACTAAGTGCAAGGCCCTGGGTTTGATTCATAGCACTGCAAGGGAAAAAGGTTGTTTGCACATGTACTATTTAATGAGTATTGACTCAGGCTACAGAGTATGACTGTCTCAACAAAGACGGTTGGAGGGCTAGAAAGATGGATAGCAATGAAGAGCGCTGGCTACTCTCGCAGAGGACTTGGGTTTGGTTTTCTCAGCACTGACGTGGTGGCTAACAACCGTCCATAACTCCAGTTCCAGGGGATCCAACACCCTCTTCTGACTTCTGCAGGCATTTAACAACACAGGTGCACCTACAGACATACAAACACTCGTATACATAAAATAATAAATTACATTTTTTTTGCATTTTCAAGACAGGGTCTCCCTTTAAGTCCCAGCTAGCCTGGTGCTCACTCTGTAGAATAGGCTGGCCTTGAACTCACAGAGATCCTTCTGCCTCTGCCTCCCAAGAGCTGGGTTTAAAGGCGTACGCCACCAAGCGTGGCTAAAAAATATTTTTAAAAAACAGAAATGGGGGCTGAAGAGATAGCCTAGCGGTTAAGAGCACCGACTGCTCTTGCAGAGGACCTAGGTTCGATCCCCAGCACCCACATGATGGCTAAGAACCGTCTGTAACTCCAATTCCAAGAGAACTCCAGTTCCAGGGGAATCCGAGACCATCTTCTGACCTCCGCAGCATTGCATGACACGGGTGCACAAACCTATATGCAGACAGCACATTCATACACATACAGAAATAAAAAAACATAAAAAATAAAAAAAAACAGAAATGGCCGGGCGTGGTGGTGCATGCCTTTAAACCCAGCACTTGGGAGGCAGAGGCAGGCGAATCTGTGTGAGTTCAAGGCCAGCCTGGTTTACAGAGTGAGTTCCAGGACAGCTGGGGCTACAGGGAGACCCTGTCTCAAAAAGACAAAAAACAAAACAAAACAACAACAACAACAACAACAAAAAAAAAAAAACCCAAAAAAACCCCAAACACAATTGGAGGGGATGAAATGATGGAAATACAGTACTCATAATTGAAGTTCTCAAAAAGTTAAAAAATTAAAACAAAACAAAAACAAACCAAAAATGTCCTGGCTCTTATGCTATTTTACTCAAGCAGTTATTCCTTCATCCATTCCTTGTTACATATTTCCTTCTTTTCTTTATTTATGCCCATACAGACTCATTTGGTTATTTTAGGTGCCTTTTTCTCCATTCATATACTTATTTATTTATTCATTCGACTATCCACTCAGTCAGTTGACACTTATTGGGCGCTTCATGTGTACTAGGCCCTAAAGTGAGCAAGTAAGGACAATGGAAGGGAGTCTGCTGTAGTTTCTGTTCTGAAAGAGCTTTATGAGAGACTGACATGTAGTGCCCCGATAACCAAGGGAAGACAGAAAGTGGACAGTGATGTGAAAAAAGCCAAAAGGCAACCAGAGTTCAAAGGAGAGCTCACCTCCTGTTGACTTCCTGGAGGACTTGTACTTTAAGGTGAGGGTGGCAGACTCAAAATAGAGGCCTTTCCTATCAGAGGGAGGAAAATGTGAAATTGTTTAGAAAACAATTGAGATGAAGTGGATGATTGCTGGGGGAGGTCAGATGGAGCCACTATTTGAGGTCCTCCAATGCCAGATGAAAGATGTCACTTTGATCGTTTCTCTTGATGTATTTTATCAGTGTCAAGCTCTAGCTCTTCTGAAAGAGCAGGTTTCTAAAAATGGCACAGATATTAAGATGATTTCAATAGGAATGGAAAAGGGAAATAGAATTGGGGTGGAGGGGGGACAAGGCAATGTTGTTGACTATCAGTTGAAGGCTTTAAGCTCTTTGGCAGCTAAAGTAAAAAAGGCAGTGTGGAGGAGAATGTCTTTGGCTATTGTCCAAGGAGGAAGCATGGTCTTTCCAAAGAAGTCATTTTCTGTATCTGAGGGTTTTAAGAGAAAAGTTTGTAGGTTTCACTCAGCAGACAATCAAGAGTGGAGAATGATGGTAGACTTAGGAGAGGGAGTTAGATCAGAGACCACCTGGAGCTGTTTCCTAGAATCCCGCCTTTATCCATTCATCCACATACTCATTATATATACATATATGGAGGACTGAATGTATATATTCAGTCCTTCATATTGTGAGTTCTACATCCATGAATTTAATCAACTGCAGCTTGAAAATACTTGAAAAAAAACTTGTCTGTATGGAACATGTACAAACTTTTTCTTGCCATTATTCCCTGAATAATATAGTAAAACAACTGTTTACATAGAATCAACATTGCAGTAGGCAGTCTAAGTAATATACAGATTAAAGTAACAAGAGACTATATACAGGTTATATGCAAATACTGCCACATATAAGTAAGAGACTTGAACATCCTTAGATTTTGGTATTGATAGGAGGTCTTGGATGATTTTGTGTGTGTGTGTGAACTATATGTTGATCCTCTCACCAACTATTGAATAAATAAGTAAATAAGTAAACAAGTACAAGTAATGCATTTTCATTTTAGGAATTTCAAGGGATAGAGCTATACCTCAGAAACAGAGTGCGTGCTTAGCATTCATTAGGCCCTGGGTTTGATGCCTAGCACCGCCAAAAATATTTTTTGTCTTTTTGAGACAGGGTCTCTCCGCAGCCCCACCTATCCTGGATTTCACTCTGTAGACCAGGCTGTCCTTGAATTCACAGAGATCCACCTGCCTCCGCCTCCCTGGGATTAAAGGTATGTGCCACCATGCCCACCATCCAAAAATTTTTATTACATTGATTGATCATGTGTGTTGACACACATTGATTATGTGTGTTGACACACACATCCCATGATGTATATGTGGAAGGGAGAGGACAACTTGTAGGAGTTGGTTTTCTTCTTCCACTATGTGGGTTCCAGGGATGCTGGAAAGCACCCTCACCTGCTGAGCCATCTGGCTGGCCCTCATGCAACTTCTCACCATATTCTTTTCACTTAACTTGATACGAGAATTTTTGATGCTGTTGAAATATATTTGTAAACATCAAGGCTTTTAATAGCTGGATATCTATATACTACCATTTACTTAACTGTTTCTCTTCTGTTAGAAATTAGGATGTTGCTGGGAGTGATGGCACACACCTTTAATTCCAGCACTTGGGAGGCAGAGGGAAGCAGATCTCTGTGAATTCAAGGCCAGCCTGGTCTACATAGGGAGTTCCAGGCCAGCTGAGGCTACAAGGAGACCCTGTCTCAAAAAAGAAAGAAAGAAAGGAAGAAAGAAGAAAGAAAGAGAGAAAGAAAAGAAAGAAAGAAAGAAAGAAAGAAAGAAAGAAAGAAAAAGAAAAAGAAAAAGAAAGAAAGAAAAAGAAAGAAAAGAAAATTAGGATGCCTCAGAATTTTTCCTTGATGAATGTTCTGGGACATGAACCTTACATATATTTCTGAATAATTCCTCACAATAGATTCCTAGGAAATGAATCAATGGATTTTAATATTTAGGCTCTTGCCAAATTACTTCCTAAAACTGTTACATTACTATAAATGCCCCTAGACTCTTATTAACTCTATTATTTTAAAGTATTTTGCCCCCGTTAAGGCAAATAGTAGTACCTGATTATCTTAATTACAATGTGTTTTACGTTATTTAGATAAAAATCCACACCCTAAGGAAAAAAGCAATTGGCTGTTTTGTACTATCCCAGTAGTAGCTAAGAGACCAAAGATACCTGTTGCCTCTTGCCAAGGTCCATGCCTGGGCATGAGCTGTTAATGGAACTTCCTTTGATCCAATCTCCATGTTGATGTGACGGATTCCTGTGTTACTCTTTCCATATAGGGGTTGACAATGGTGAAGACATCCCCCGAGACCTCCTGGTAGGCATCTACCAGCGCATTCAGGGTCGTGAACTGCGGACCAATGATGACCATGTGTCCCAGGTGCAGGCTGTGGAGCGCATGATTGTTGGCAAGAAACCGGTAAGCACCTTGGGAGGCCACAGAGGGGTCAGGGTTCTGGTCTGTCTCCACTACTGTGTGGTATGTCATTGCCCTTTTTTCAGCCTCAGATTCCCCTCACCTGTAAAATGGATTGAGAGATAATGCAGTCCTTAGGAGGTCATGGTACAGATTATGGAAGATTCTCCATGTGAATACATCTAGTACAGTGCAAAGCCCACAGCAGAAGCTGTGTAGATCTTTTCTTCCCACCTGTGGTTTTGCTTGCCCATCCCAATTAAGGAGCCAAGATAACATTAGCTGAGAAGTGAGTGTACTTTGGTCAACAAACATTTATAGATGCCTTTTCACTGAGCCCAACATTTCACTGATGCCCAGAGACATAGATGTGAATCAGACATGATCTCTGTCTTTAGGGACGCTCAGAGTTCGGTGAGGTTTGCAGACAAAGACATAATTAATATTTCTGCCTCATGGTCTAGTTTAGGGAAACAGAAAGCAGGGAGAGGCCATTTTCAGCCCTCAGAAGTCAGAAAGACTTCTTGGAAGATAACCTTGGAATTGGGATTTAAAGAGCTTGGCCAGGAAAGGCATGGCAGACAGAGGGAGCTAGAGGGAAAGAGACAAGGTGGCGGAAATGCTTAAAGCATTTAGTTGCTTACATGCTTTGTGTCAGAGAGATAGACATGTCACAGTGACAGAGGTACATTTGACCTTACAATTGAATAAGGTAGCAGAGCCCTGAAACTGACGGTATGGCCTGCTGATAACTATTTCTCCATACCTGTTCAGGTCCTGTCTCTTCCTCACCGTCGATTGGTTTGCTGCTGCCAGCTCTATGAGGTGCCAGATCCAAACCGTCCCCAGAGGCTAGGGCTGCATCAGCGGGAGGTCTTCCTCTTCAATGATCTCCTTGTGGTATGGCATTGTGCAGGAGGAGGTGGGAGGGAGATGGGCAGCTCAGCTGCTGAGTCTAGCATGAAGCACATTTACAGTGGCGTGTGGAGTGTGATGGCTAAGATGCTTTGGCATAGCATCTGCATGATCCCCAGGCCTTTCTTTTCCTCTTAGGTCCGTTCTGATACAGTGACAGCCGCCACACAGGGTGGAAACTGTGAGGACCAAGGGAGGTGATAGAGTTATCTGGAAGTGGTAGGAAGTGTCCCTGTTCACCTCAGTAGCACAGAACGGTTATGAGTCTGTGACCCTGGGGTCATCCCAAAACTTTGGAGCAGTTCTGATGTTAGAAGTGACTAAAACCAAGCACACCATTAGTACAGGATGCCTATCTCTTAGGGATGGGGTTTGTAGGATTCTGCAGATCAGATTGGATTTTTCAGGACCTCCTGGGCAAGAACTATGCTCCATCATGGAGACTACAGGGACAAAAAGCTGTACTCCCCTGCAGCAGCCAGTTGCCTTGTCACGTGGCCCCGGCTGCTGGAATCTGTCTCCTGTGGGTTTTCACCTTCTGTGATCGCCACTGATTCTTGGGAATCACACAGAACAAATGCTCTTCCTCTGATCAGGGACAGTACTTCAGGGATCTGAGTACACCAATCCTGTTCCCTTCTTGGTCTTTTGTCTTTCAATCTTGGCACTATTGATATTTTGAGACAGACAATTCTTCCTTGTAGATCTCTGGCTTGTGTATTTTAAGATATTTAGTGACTCCTGGGGATCTATGTAGTAGATGCCAATATCAGTCCTTCGTCCAAAAATGTGTTCTTCAGAGAAAAGCAAAAAAGAGAGGGAGGGTTAGAGGGTAGAGGAAGGAGAGAAAGTCTTCCTCTGGAAAAAAAATGTGCTAAAAAAGAAAAGAAAGAAAAGTCTTTCCCAGACATTGCTCAGTATTCTCTGGGAGTTGGGGGTAAAAAAATCACTGTCAGTTGAGAATCACTGTCTTAGACAGAATGCCTCCAGTATCCTCTCTGAACCTTATTGCCTGCTCTGTGAAATGGTGTTAACCCATATTTCCTAGAGTTGTCAGGAGGATGAAGAAAGAGGTCATGGGCTGGCAATGCAGGTCAGTGGTAGAGTGCTTGCTTAGCATTTGCAAGGATCTGAGTATCATTCCCAGCACTACAGAAGATGAGGGGGTCGAGGAGATGATCACATGTGGAATAATTACCGTATCCCAGATGTGCCTTGCCCATACAGGTGCTGAGTTCAATACCCTTCATGTACTGGCACCTTTGTCCACCTAGCTCTATGTTACACACTGGGCACACAGAGATGAATCAGACTCAATCCTTGTTCTCAGTCCAAAGGTCCTAAACAATGTTTTGTAGCATGGTGGAGTAGCACACATCTATAATCCAAGCACTTTGGATGTGGAGGCAAAAGGATCAGGAAGTCAAGGTCAGCCTCGACTACATAGCAAGTTCGAGATGAAAACTGCCTCGGGTATATGATGGAAGGAAGCCCTGTTTCCTTCCTTCCTTCCTTCCTTCCTTCCTTCCTTCCTTCCTTCCTTCCTTCCTTCCTTCCTTCCTTCCTTCCTTCCTTCCTTCCTTTTGTCTTTTCGAGACAGGGTCTCCCTGTAGCCCCAGCTGTCCTGGAACTCCCTCTGTAGACCAGGCTGGCCTTGAACTCACAAAGATCCACCTGCCTCTGCCTCCCAAGTGCTAAGATTAAAGGCATGCGCCACCATGCCCGGCGGGAAGCCCTGTTTCAAGCACCCTCTCAAGCCTGGCCAAAGAGTATTTGACACCACTGTGCACTCTAACCATCCTACAGCAAACGTTTAAGAGGCAGTTTGTAGAGGATGTGGCTGTAGCTTAGTGATAGATAACGTACTTGCTTGACCCTGGATTTCATCCCTAGCACTGCAATGTAAATAAAATAAAATAATAAAATAAAATAGCCACTTGCAGATTGGCTCAGCCTATGTTAGAGAGAAATCCAAAATGCCTAAATACTTGATAAAGACTGCGTTGTTGAGAGGAAGCCTTGTTAACCGAATACATAGGCTAAATTGAGATCATCTGCTGACTCCGGATGGTAGGGGTTGGGTTAGGTGAGAGAAGTTGAAAACTTGACTCCTGCCCTCCAAGCCTGCAGGGGGTAATTATGTACTCAGGGACCCTAGACCTTGACAAGGGGAAAGCAGAGGAGCAGCACTGTGGAAGCTCAGAAGAGGAAATGGAAGTCTGTGTGAAGTTATTAGGGCAGGCTTTCTGGGAGCAGCATTCATTTAGTTCCACTAAAAGCTGAAATTGCTTGTTGCGCATGGTCACGATATCATGAACTTCCATTTTCTCTCCAGATATGTTCCTCAAGTTTCAGTTCTCCCCAACTTGTGGGTATATGTGTTTAGTGTGTATCTGGTACTGAGGGTAGGGGGGAAAGGGGGTTAACCTGAAATGGGTGTCACTTGAAATTCCCCACCCAAACCCTACCCTTATCTTTTTTCCCACCTTTGCCAAAGGTCACCAAAATTTTCCAGAAGAAGAAGATCTTGGTGACATACAGCTTCCGGCAGTCCTTTCCCCTGGTGGAAATGCACATGCAGCTCTTCCAGAACTCATGTGAGTCTTTTCTTGGACCCTAACATGCATCTCAGGACTTTCTGCTCATTCTTTATCCACACTAGCTTCCAGCTTTTGAAGTCCTCTAAAACTGGGTTGAGGTCTCCAAAGTATTTACTTGTCCCAAGATGAAAGGAAGGCCAGGAGGGCATGTGATTAGGCTATGGCCCCTGAGAACTGGGACCACGGTGTTTGTGTGCTCCCTGGCACGCTGAAGACACGGCAGTCACACTGTGGTCTGAAGTACTGAAGTGGGAGAAGTATGATTGGGTGGCATTTGGGACAGCAGAATCAAGAGTACAGGCAGAGGGACTAAGGAAAAGGTTTCCAGAAGGCAGTACAGATTCTGCTTGAGCACAGAAGAAACATATCCAAGTTAGATGTTATACAAACCAGTTCCAAGCTGGGTAGGGTGACGCGTTCCTGTGGCCCCAGCATGTGAGAGACTGAGGAGGGAGAATTACTTGAGCCCAGGACTCTGAGACCAGCCTGACCAAATAGCATGACCCTGTCTCAGAGATGGGTAGCAGCAGTTGGGTTGGGGTTGCAGCATTTCCTGGGTTCCTGCCTGAGCCACTTTGCCTCAAACCTGAAGGAGACACTCAGCCTCTCCTGTCCCTTCCCATTGTCCACAGATTATCAGTTTGGGATCAAGTTACTGTCTGCAGTACCTGGTGGGGAGCGAAAAGTCCTCATCATCTTCAATGCTCCTAGCCTCCAAGACCGGCTGCGCTTCACATCTGACCTGCGGGAGTCCATTGCGGAGGTGCAGGAGATGGAGAAGTACCGTGTGGAGTGTGAGTAGTTCTAGCCACGACTTCTCCCCCATTTCCTGATACGGTGCTCTGCAGACACTAAGAATCCTGATTTCTGAGAATCATAGGGTTGAGGGTTAGCTTGCCCAACCTTTCTACCCTCATTCCAAGAACCCTTCAGCTTCTGCTTGAATATTGCTCAACAAAAGGCTCATTACTTCCTAACCTCAGTTTCTTATTCTAAGCCTAACATCTGTGCTGTAGCTCCCAAACTTGTCTTCCAATCATGACTGAATTCTATTGAAAGGCATCAGGGAGAAGATTCAGGGTATAGAAAATAGGACTCTATTTTTAGATCTCATATATGCTGCTTGTTATCAGGGTAAACTGGGGTAAGTTTTCTAGGCCTCTGAACCCCAGATTTCTTTCTACAAGAAACAGAGATAATGAAATCTTCACAGAGTTTGATAAGGAGCTAGGCACAGTGGAACACACTGTAATCCCAGCACTGGGGAAGCTGAAGAGGAAAAACCTCAAGTTCCTAGACCAGCTTTGGCTCTGTATTGAGCCTCTGAGAAAGGGGAGATGAAGAAGAAGAAGAAGAGGAGGAGGAGAAAACAAAGGAGGGAAAGGGAGAAGACAAAAGAGAGAAAGGAGAGGGAGAGGAAGAAGAGAGAGGAAAGAGGAAGAGAAAACAGAGGAGAGACAGAAGACAAAGTCTACTAATGCATTCAGGATGTTTAACAAATACCGTTCCTTATCCAACCATCTCCTCTTCGCTCCCCAGTTCCTGATCTGAGTTCTGGCAATGTAGTCTCCAAACATTCAGAGGCTATCCCAAGCATTTTGGTTATATACAATGGAAAACAGGGGTATCTCCTTCTTTCTCATGCCCTCCAAGTTTTCTTTTCTTCAGGCTAAACAGTCACAGTTAAGTCACATGGCATTAAGGAGAAAGAGAGGGGGGAGAAAGAGAGAGAGAGAGAGAGAGAGAGAGAGAGAGAGAGAGAGAGAGAGAGGTAATACACAGCTCCTTGATAAGTCTTCACAGCGAGGGAGGTTCACAAGTATCAGTTCAACAGGTCCCTGAAAATATAGTACAAATGATTGGCATGTCAAGATACAGGGAATCCCAATAGGCCAGAGTTTCTGTGACCTAATTAGAGACAAGAATTGGAGGTATAAGGGGGCCAGGAGAGGCCAGGCTTTGGAATTAGATAGATCAGCTTCCACAATGTTGGCTTCACCATTTTCAGCTGTATGATCCTGGGAAAACTCTTTAACTTCTCAGATTTTCAGTTTCTTCTTCAAAATGCAGGTGATGCTTATAACGTGGGATAAAAGGGATCTAGTATTGCTGTGTCCAGCATACTGCCTGGCCACAAGATAGACGGTTTGGATTGCCACCGGCTTCATGCTCTTACCCTTCTAGGAGCTCCTCTGCTCTGAAGTGAGGCATCTGAGACCTCAGTGAACTTTTAAAAGATTGCTCTTCGCTGGGCGTGGTGGTGCACGCCTTTAATCCTAGCACTCGGGAGGCAGAGGCAGGTGAATCTCTGTGAGTTCAAGGCCAGCCTGGTCTATAGAGCGAGTTCCAGGACAGCTGGGACTACAGGGAGACCCTGTCTCAAAAAGACCCCCCCCAAAAAAAATAAGATTGCTCTTCACCATAGGCTAGAAGGGATTTCCCGCTGTTAGTGTGAACTGTGTGTTGTGAAGCTCTTGTTTAAAGAACAGGGGTATTTAGAGAGGCCTGTCTACAAGAGGGCAGGGGAATGAAGGAGTATGAGAATATGAAGAGAGAAAAGGAGCAGGAAGGGCAGGCGTGGCAGGGAGGGAGGAAGACGGAAGGAGGTAGTACCGGCAGCACAGGATGGGCTGCGCTGGGTACCTGCGGACCTTTGGAGCTACAACTGCACTTTGGGGAAAACAATGCTGCCTATGCAGGAGAGAAGGAAAAGAAAAGGCCTGGCCGGGCGGGGTGGCGCATGCCTTTAATCCTAGCACTTGGGAGGCAGACGCAGGCGGATCTTTGTGAGTTCAAGGCCAGCCTGGTCTACAGAGTTCCAGGACAGCCGGAGCTCCAGGGAGACCCTGTCTCAAAAAGACCAGAAAAAAAAAAAAAAAAAAGAAAGAAAAGAAAAGGCCTGGAGCTCGAGGGAGGGAAGAAAACAGAGGAGGCCAGTGGACAGTCAGGGGCGTTCGCAATGCTGTTCCTAACCTTTGCTTCTGCCTTCTCCACTGCTACCCAGCGGAGCTGGAAAAGCAGAAAGGTATGATGCGGCCTAATGCCTCACAGCCCGGAGCTGCCAAGGACTCGGTGAATGGGACACTGGCCCGCAGTAGCCTGGAGGACACTTATGGGGCAGGCGATGGGCTCAAGCGGGGCGCACTTAGTAGTTCCCTGCGAGACCTCTCTGATGCAGGTAAGTGTTCTGGGCCCCTACCCTGGCTGGGGAGACGTGGGACCAGGTGTCCTCTTTGCCTCCTCTCACTGGCTGCCAGCCTTCCCTCCACCTGCCACACACACACACACACACACACACACACACACACACACAGACCTGCCTTCATTCAGAGCCCTGGGCACTATGTCACAGGGGGCCTGGGAGCCAGGTCAGAACAGGTGGAGCCCAGGGTTTCTGCCAGGAATGTAACGTGGGGCCATAGTCTCAGCCCTCTCCTCCTCTTTTCCCTCTTCTGTCTCTCCTCTACTGCCTCTCCTCCTCCATCTTTTCCTCCTTTCTTTCCTCCTTCTCCACTTCTCTTCCTCCCCACCTCCCCCTCTTCAATGGGGGAAAGGGATAATGGGGTGTCTGTCCCTGGGAGGGACCTAGGCCTGGTGCCCAGCTCTGGAGCCCAGCAGGGTGGGGAGGGGGGGTTGCTGCTCTGACGCTGGGCTCCTTGCTTGTGGGTGCAGGGAAGCGGGGGCGGCGTAACAGCGTGGGATCGCTGGACAGCACCATCGAAGTAAGTGTCAGCTCCTGCCCCTCTCATCTTCTGCATGAGCCCTGCCCTCGCCATGGAGCCCCACAGGAGGACGGGACCTGTTGCTCCCCCTCTTCCCTGCTGGGAACCGTCCGGCTGCCTCTCCCAGCCAAGCACTTTCTCCATCTGTCCTCAACTCTGTCTGTCCTCACTCTGCCTGTCTCTCAGTCTGTCTTCCACTCTCCCATGCCCCTTCTCAACCCCAGGGCCAGCTCCAAGTAGGGATGCCTCAAGAAGCTTTGACCTCCAAACCCTGTGCTTCTCTGGGCCTAACATTTTCTCAGCCCAAGAAGGGGGTCATGAAAAGGAGGTCCTACTAATTCTTCCTCTGCCCTCTGAGGCTCAGCTGAGGTAGTGGATGTGGCAGCAGAACCTGGGAACTCCATGTACAAGTACAGGACTGCTGTTTGGTTTCCATTGTCACTTTGGGATCTCTGTCTCCCCAGCTCCAGCCCTCAGGGACAGGGGTGGAGTTTAGGGTTGGGGATTTAGGATATTTAGACTGGCCTGACTTCCCCCCCTCCCCCCTTCCAGGGGTCTGTTATTAGCAGTCCACGCCCTCATCAGAGGATGCCACCTCCGCCCCCACCCCCGCCGCCAGAGGAGTACAAGAGCCAGAGGCCGGTCTCCAACTCCTCATCCTTCCTGGGCTCCCTATTTGGAAGCAAGCGGGGCAAGGGGCCCTTCCAGATGCCACCACCGCCAACAGGCCAGGCCTCTGCCTCCTCTTCATCTGCTTCCTCCACCCACCACCACCACCACCACCACCACCATGGTCATAGCCATGGTGGCCTGGGGGTGCTACCTGATGGGCAGTCTAAGCTCCAGGCCCTGCATGCCCAGTATTGTCAAGGACCGGGCCCAGCCCCACCACCCTACCTCCCACCCCAGCAACCCCCTCTGCCTCCACCTCCTCAGCAGCCTCCACCCCTGCCCCAGCTGGGCTCCATTCCACCACCGCCTGCCTCAGCCCCACCTGTGGGGCCACATCGCCACTTCCATGCCCATGGGCCAGTTCCAGGACCCCAGCACTACACCTTGGGCCGGCCAGGCAGAGCCCCAAGACGAGGGGCTGGAGGACACCCTCAGTTTGCTCCACATGGCCGCCACCCCTTGCACCAGCCTACATCCCCTTTGCCCCTGTATAGCCCTGCTCCCCAGCACCCTCCTGCCCACAAACAGGGCCCTAAGCACTTCATCTTTAGTCACCACCCACAGATGATGCCAGCAGCAGGTGCAGCTGGGGGCCCTGGATCCCGACCACCAGGGGGCTCCTATTCCCACCCCCACCACCCACAATCACCACTGTCACCTCATTCACCCATCCCACCTCACCCCTCCTACCCACCCCTGCCACCACCCTCACCGCACACCCCACATTCACCCCTGCCACCCACCTCCCCCCACGGCCCACTGCACGCCTCTGGGCCACCTGGCACTGCCAACCCACCCAGTGCAAACCCCAAGGCCAAGCCAAGCCGGATCAGCACCGTGGTCTGAGGAATGGAATGAGCATGCCGAGGAACAGGAAAGTCTGGGGAATCCACAGGAGAGGGACCTCGCCCCCTCTCTTCTTCCTCAGTTTTTTCAAAATATATATACACACAGCAATGTCCTCCTTTCTGCTTCCTCCATGTCTCCAGATCTATCCTTTCCTCCAAGCCCTAGCAGTTGCCATGGGATTTCCTTCCAGATTGGAAGGCCCTTGCCACTTGCAGCCTGAACTTGGGGCACTGCAGTGCTGGAAAGTGGTAAGGGCCTCTCAGCAATCCTCGTCCTCTTTTTCCTGTCTTCCTTTCCCCCTTCCTTTGTCCCTGGAGGTCTAGTTGGTGGCCTCAGACCTCGGCAAACGTGAGCTTCCTTGAAGCTCTGGGTGGTGGAGAAGGGCAGATTTCTGGAGCTATAGGGGTGAAGGGTTCCCCAGAGCTCCTCTGGCCATGTGGGGCTAGGAGAGCTCTGTAGAGGCGTGGGGCTAGGACAGCTCTGTAGAGGCGTGGGGCTAGGAGAGCTCTGTAGAGGCGTGGGGCTAGGACAGCTCTGTAGAGGCGTGGGGCTAGGAGAGCTCTGTAGAGGCGTGGGGCTAGGACAGCTCTGTAGAGGCGTGGGGCTAGGAGAGCTCTGTAGAGGCGTGGGGCTAAGACAGCTCTGTAGAGGTGTGGGGCTAGGAGAGCTCTGTAGAGGTGTGGCCAAACCTCAGCTGGCCCGGTCCTCTCTCTGAGCTCAGGACCTAGCCACACTCCTCCATGTGTCTTTCTGTCTGCTGGAGGACACAGACTGTCAGTACACTCAGTGGGTGGAACCCCGCTTGTGCTGGTCCCCACTTGGGGCAGTGCTTCCTCTCTTGAGCCAGTCTATGCCCTCTCTCCAGTAGGCCCCAGCCCAGACCTCTTTGGCTTCAGGAACTTGCCTTGCCCTGCAATGTTCTTATCCTGATCAAAGTCCAGACAGGTTTTGGGGGGGGCTCAGGTCTGGGATGAGAGGGGTACTGCCCTCCCTCACCCATATTGCATGCCCCCCCCATCACTTCCACCTTTCCCACCAACAACTGAAGACAATGCACTTTACAGATGTCACCCACACATAGTCTCACTGGGACAGGGCACCCAGCATCAGCCCTGGGGAGAGGTTCCCAGAGGGCTACCCTGAGCCCAAGATAACCTTCACGAGGCAGATATTGAAGCCATCAGAGCTGGGGCTGCCAGCCAGAGTGCCCGAGCCCCTCTTGTCATCAGAATCTCCACTGCCTCTCCAGCCCCTCTTGTCATCAGAATCTCTACTGCCTCTCCAGCCCCTTTGCAGCCCTGTTTATTTATTATAAATATATTTTTTACAAGCCCCAGCTCTCTTCTTGCCCTACATATCCAGCTCCTTTTGCAGTTCCTGCCTTCCTCTCCCCTGTCCATTGTGGGCTCTATTACAGACAGACAGATGGACCCTCTATGTCAAAGGGCCAGGGACCCTGGGGCTTGGGGGTGTGGGCTGGTGGTGGTGGGAGGGGCTGTATGGAGAGGAGCTGGGATTCAGGCATTGTCTTTTTTCCTCCTTGTATATAAGAATGTATATTTGATGCCTCATAAAAGACCTTGTGCTCACCTCCGGCCTCTGCCTCCTACTTATGCCCCCTTCCCCACTGTGGAGCTCAGAGAAAGAGAGGCCTTAGTCTGGGGAGGTGATGTGCTCATATTAATTTAGGAAACTGGGTGGACAAGATGCTTTGGCTAGGTGGGAGGGTGGGTGAGAGGGGTTTCCTGTCTTATTTCATGTGTAGTCAGCATGACATTGACAGAGTATGGGCTTTGGAGTTATTCAGCTCCCATCCTGGGATTTCCAGTTCTTAGACATATGAGTTTCAGGGCATTATCCTCCAAGTCTTAGACACCTCGGTTTACTGCTTGGGATGATCAGATGTTGTCACATGACATTGTGATGACTACATGACATAGTGAATGCCAAGCAGCTAGTACGGAGTAGGTACTCAGCAAGTTCGTCTTCTTTGTAGAGGTTGGCTACGTGGAGAGTGTGGCTTCCAGTCTCGCTCTTCCCGTGGAAGGTCTGGCTTTGCCTTGGAACCCCTGCCACTGGCTCCCCACACAGTGGCTGGCCACATTTTTTGTTCTTGAGGGCAGTGGGGTAACTTAGGCTGGGAGGCAAAGGTCTAAATACATTACAGATTCTGAATATGTACTTAGGATATGAGATAGCAAATAGCTGGGGTGCCACACAGCAAATCAAGATGAGGTCTCCCTGACTTGTCACCCAAGCTCATTTTCACTGCCCTGTGAAATGGACTTATTTCTAGCATAGAAAGGATGGGACAAGGTGATGGCTCTTAGGGTCAGCAGGGTCCCCAGAAGCAGCATTCAGCCAGTATTTTTACTGCTTTCTTAGAATCTGCAAAGATCTCTAAGAAGGAATGGTTTAAATGATCCCACACTGGCAGCGTGGACCAGTGCCTTTGTTTTCTTCCTTACAAAACACATTTTAAAACTATTTAGTTTTAATTGTGTGTATGTATCTGTGTTATCTGTGTGTCTGTGTCTGTGTCTGTGTGTGGGTTTTGTGTACCTGTGTGCAGGTGCCCATGAAGGGCAGTTGCATTGGATCCCCAGAACTGGAGTTATAAGGAGTTGTGAGCCATCTGACATGGATGCTGGGAAGTGAACTTAAGTCCTCTGAAAGAAGAAAACATGCTCTTAACTGCAGAGCTATCTCTCCAGTCCCCATAAAACACATTTAAAGGCTACCCAGGGAAGACTACTGGCAAAAGCAGCATTCAGTGCTTCCCAATGAACTGGACCTAAATGTTTGAAGAGCTTAGGTGCAGAGTCTACTGAGTACCTTTTGGTTTCTTTCCCGGTGGGCCAAGCTCAGCTACCCTCGGCCTCTCCCTTCTTTCCTACCTTCAACTAGAGGTTGGCTGCGTGTTCCTAAAGTT
>VZQC01000657.1:327988-345488 GCA_009823505.1 Rhizomys pruinosus | reverse complement strand
TACCACACAGGCACACTTACATATATTCAGGCAATGTACTCACACAAAATTAAATAAAAATAAGTTTTTTTAAAAAAAAGCAAAAAATGCTGGGCGTGGTGGTGTACTCCTTTAATCCTAGCACTTGGGAGGCAGAGGCAGGCAGATCTTTGTGAGTTCAAGGCCAGTCTGGTCTACAGAGCGAGTTCCAGGGCAGCTGGGGCTACAGGGAGACCCTATCTAGAAAAGATAAAAAAAAAAAAGCCACAAAACAAAACAAAAAAAAAAAAATAAAAAGCAAAAAATAGCTGGGCATGGTGTTGCACACCTTTAATCCCAGCACAGAGGAGGCAGAGGCAGGGGATCTCTGTGAGCTCAAGGCCAGCCTGGTCTACATAGTGAGTTCCAGGACAGCTGAGGTACAGGGAGACCCTGTCTCAAAAAGGCCAAAATAAATAAATAAAAAGCAAAAAAGAGGTCTATAAAAATAAAAGTGGGATATAAATTAGTAGTAGGAGCCCTTGCCTAGCGTGCATTTGGTCCTAAATTCAATCCCCAGTACTGTAAAAACCAACAACTATAAACAGAAAATGGTCCAGATTTGGCCAGTAGCTAGTTTCTAAAATGGCTTTAGTGTCCTTTGACATGTCTCCATCTTTCTTTGAGAACTAGCTTTTTTTCTGGGACCACAAGATTCTTTTAGATCACTCTCTAGCCCTGGAGTCAATTATTTATTTCAAGGAGCCCCAATTCTTCCTGGCAGAAAATTTGGAAATCAAGATTTGTGTAGGGCATAGTGGCTCACAAGTATAATATCAGAAGTTTGTAGTCTGAGGCATCTTTCCCAAAGTTATTGTGTGGTATGTTGGGTCATTCCTGTAATCCCAACATGTGGGAGGCAAACGGAGGAGGATCAGTGTAAATTTGAGGTCAGCCTGGTCTGTATAGTGAATTCTAGGCCAGCTAGGGCAACACAGTGAAACCATGTCTTAAAAATAAAACAGCCGGGCGTGGTGGTGCACGCCTTTAATCCTAGTACTTGGGAGGCAGAGGCAGGTGGATCTTTGTGAGTTCAAGGCCAGCCTGGTCTACAGAGCAAGTTCCAAGACAGCTGGGGCTACAGGGAGACCCTGTCTCGAAAAGACCAAAAAATGAATAATTAAATAAATAAAACAGTGCTCGCTTCGGCAGCACATATACTAAAATTGGAACGATACAGAGAAGATTAGCATGGCCCCTGCACAAGGATGACACACAAATTCGAGAAGCGTTCCATATTTTTAAGATGTTAAAGAAAAAATAAAACTCACAAACAACAAACAAACAAACAACAAAAAAAGGGAAAATGCTCGGAAAATGTTGGGTACAAAGGATACTTTTTTTTGTTTGGTCTGAGACAGGTTCTCACTATGTAGCTACAGCTAGCCTGGAACTTGATATGTAGCCCACCCTGTCCTGAATAGTCTTTCTCCCTCAGTTTAAGATTACTGACGTACACAACAGAGATTTGCAATGAGTTTTGTCCCATTAGCTGTTCACTCTCAGGAACAAAAATAACAGCTACTAGATATTGAGGGACTGCAATGTACGAGGTATGGTATGACAATCCTGCAAGGTGGATATTATCACCTTCATTTCTGTTTCACTCGGGACTTGCCCAAAGATGTGTAATTCAAAAATCACACAGCTGGTTAGATGGGAAAGGAAGTTTGTGTGACTCCAACCTGTGAGCCCTGTTTCCTGTGTCCCATGTGCCCTGGTCCCTCAGCTAGGATGTCCTAAGATGAGTCTTGAAGTGGACAGAGTCTACTTATAGTCTACTCTGTGTGATTAGGAATGGATTTTATTTATTTATTTAATTTTGTGTATGAGTATTTTGCCTGCATGTATGTATGGCCTGTGGAGGCCAGAAGGAGTCAAATCCCCTGGAACTGAAGTTGCAGATGGTTGTTAGCCACCATGTGGGGCCTCTGCAAGAGCAGCAAGTATTCTTAACTGTTGAGCAATCTTTCTAGCCCCATTATTAGGACTAGTTAACTGGAGAAGGGATAACACTCCTTACCCTCTTCACATTCACACTGTGGTGTGTGCCTTCATAATATTTAAGAAATGCTTGTAAAGAGCATGTATTTTCAGCCAGTATATGCTGCCCATTCCAAAAATTAATTTCTTTTCTTTTATTCACTCAATATTTACTGCTTACTATTCCAGGTACTAAGAATAGGTAAGACCACATGGTCCTTGTCATTAATTATTTGGTGGGAGAACATAAGCACTTAATCAGCATGTATACAAATATAAGAAGTGGGTGCACCAGCTGTGCAATAGTAGGTACACACCTGATGAATAATATAGGTAATTTCCAAACACAGAAGAATGATGTATGTGATCAAAGTCGGTTTTTTTTGCGTGTGGTGGTGTGACTTGAATCAGGGCTTTGTACATGCTAGACAAGTGGCTACTATTGAGCTACATCTTCAGCCCCAAAATACCGTCTTGATACTCAAAATAGTTACAACCAACAGACTTAAGGAACATGCACACAATATATGTACATATAGTGGTACTAGAATGCATAATACAGGGGCTATGCACAATAAATGTCATCAGTGTACATAAATGTTTGAGAGGTAGTACAGTACAGGCTCACGAATTGGCAAACAGGTGGTTTATACAGTAGCCACTTGGGGGTGATGGATAAAATGCACTATTGGTTAAATATCCAATAGTTAAAATATATAAACATCCAAGGTTTTTGTTTTTGCATCAGTAGGTGACACAAAAGTATACAAGCACATACACACAGAAAAAGTCTATACAGAGTTACAGTGCATACGGAATAGTTGAAAGCATACATTAAAATGTTGATGGTTGATAATCCTGGGGATAAGAGTAATATAATAAAATATTTACTCTGCTTGGGACCCAAGATTCTAAAAATCCATATTCGCTATGGAGTGAGGAGCCTTCTGCTTTCCTTTATTTTTTTTTAATTTTTTTAATACAAAGAATGAGGAAGTCAGTTTATGAATGAAAACTCATAAAAATAATGCTAATAATATAAACCACTTTATTCTAGTATATATCTCTCCTCTCGAAGTACACAAAACGATGGCTTTCCTTTTAAAAATAAAATCCCAGCGATGCCAGGGCTAGCTGCCTGGTAAGTCCCACCCCTCCTCCCCCGCCCCTGTCCCCGCCCCGCAGCAGCGGGCACGCACGCAGGGGGTGGGGGTGGGGTTCCCTCGAAATAGCCCCTGGTGTTCAACAATGAAAAGACGTGGGAGAAGGCGCAGAAGATAATGCAGAGGGCTGACAACCTGTTTGATATTACTGTATGTGTGTGTTGTGGTGTGTAGTGGTGTGCTCTGTTGTGTTGTGCTGTGTATGTACTTGCGCCAGTTTGGACCCCCCACCTACGGACACCAGCTTCCCTTCCGGTTTGTCTCTAGACTGCGCATGCGCATTGCTGGCCTTTAAACGTGCACCGCTGGTTCATCCGGAAAAAGGATCCGGTTGGTAAATTACAATCTTGCACCTCCGCCACTGAGATGAACTATTTTCTCTCAGTCTGGGAGGTACTTCTGACTAACAGCTTCCAAATACGGTACCTACACTATCTGATTTAGCTCGGTGCCCATGGGATGAAGGCCTCCTAGGGTCTATTCTGACTCAAAGTAAATGAAGCTCGGAGAGACCCACGCGGAGGGATCTGGTTTGTTGTGGTGAGGTGAAGGAGGAGGGGAAGAAGGGGGAGGAGGGGAAGAAGGGGGAGGAGGGGGAGGAGGGGGAGGAGACGCTGACAAACCAAGATGGCGGTGGCTGAGAGGAGGTCCGCTGCTGTTGGGACTTAAGTATAGTGGTGAAGGCTGCGGTATTTGGGAGGCAGCGATAGGGTGTGGAAGAACCGGAGCAGGACCAACAGCCGTCAATAGGAGCCTCAGCCTGATCCTTTTCGAACACGGCAGCCACACGCCCCCTTAGGCCTTTGACGGGCGGCGGCCGTCCTGGTTAAGGCCTAGTCTCTGAGAAGTGCCTCGGTTTCAAGAAGTGGCGGTGCCATGAGTCCTTAAGGGGTGTCTGAGCCCTTCCGATCCCTGGCCCAGGCCTCGGATCCATCATGGAGCTGGGACCCGACGATTTCCTACCGCCGCCGGAGTGCCCGGTGTTCGAGCCTAGCTGGGCCGAGTTCCGAGACCCTCTTGGTTACATCGCGAAAATCCGGCCCATCGCGGAGAAGTCGGGTATATGCAAGATCCGCCCACCCGCGGTAAGAACCGGACCTGCTGGTCGCAGGCGGCGAGGCAGGGGATGGATTCGAGTAGCTGGCGGAGAAGTCCGCGGCGGAGGGGCAGCTCGAGGCGTGGGAAGATGGGGTGGCAGGGATCTTGTGGTTGACGCGCGGGTCGAAGAAAAAGTGTTGGGGTCGAGATGTGAGGTGCGCTAGTGGCCTGGGGTCTAAGATCCACCCCACCACACTGTTCTTGATAATTACACGGGTGCCTAATAGGCTAGGAAGAGTTCTCAGGGTGGCACCCAATCTATCTCTTAATTACTGTGCATCATCCAGATAAAGGCGATACTAAGTAATGAGTCCTGTCATCAATTCCTTTAAGACAAGCTGCGTGTTGTGGTGGAAAGATCACATCTCTGAAGGGAGAAAAATCTGAGTTCAATACTATACTTAGAAGGTTAGCAGCTGTATGACCTTGGGCTTGTAAGGTAATCTCTGAACCTTTGAAATGTGTCCTAGGAATAGTTGTATTAAACTAGGTAGCGTCTGTGCATAGTATTCAGTAGGTAAGGGGTAATTACTGGGACTGTGAAGGTGCTGGATGTAGTCATTGGTTTGCTCTTATGTGTATTGAGTCATACTTGGCCTGTCGGACCAATTCATGTATGATAATATCCTGGCCTGGTAGACCAGTCAGGGGAAATCACTCTTACAGTGAGTGCTCTTTCTGGTTACCCTGAGATGGGTTTAGGAAATTGTTCCATTTTGCTAGTTGGAGGCAGTGTGTAGGCTTTTCCTTCACATGCCCGTGCCCCTGACTTCCTATGAAGTTTAGGCCAGTTAGCTTGGTAGTGGGAACTTAGGAGAAGTTCTTCTCTACTCTACCCTGGCGCAGGATGTAGACGATTCCAGGAGACAAAGCTTTTCTTGGACCCCTAGAGACAGTGGAGCTATGGAAATCGCCTTGGAGGAGAAATGATGATGAGTATTCAGTGACCACTGGGATTCCATGGGTCCGATTGAGTTTGGTTACTACAATGCATTTTTTTAGATGATTCAGGATGTGGAACCTCATTCCCACCTGAGGAGGGCACTACAGCTCTTATCTAACTTGGTACTTTTGGCGCTCACCGTCTAGGCTGGTTTTAGATGGATCCTCTGGGAAGTGTTGGGTAAGCCAGTTTTCTTCCTTTTGGAACCTGGCCTCAGGTGTCTGAGATATGCTTGTCCATGGTACGGTGAGGGAGTCACCACTGGTAGTGACAGATCAGGAAGGCCACCAGAAAGCCTTAAGGAGGTATTTCCAGAAGTACCCAGGAGAAGCATATCTGACATAGGAATAATTGAAGGCTGTCTTTCCCTTTTTCTGCCTTGAATTCTGGGCAGGCTGGCCTTGTACAGATGCTGTTACCCTGCTTTGGGGACCCAGAATGGGAAGAACAAACAAGTCCATGGAGTGTGTGTGTGTGTGTGTGTGTGTGTGTGTGTGTGTGTGTGTAGTCATAGGGGTTATCCTTTGGTAAGCTTCTTTTCTCTATCCCAATAGCCTGCCTCCTTCCAGTCCAAGAGACCTGGCTCTCTGGGTATTTGTTTTTTCTTTTTCTATGGCTGCTCTTAGGCCACCTTTAGGCAGCTGGCTTTCTTCTGTTTGAAACTTGAAGTACTCACCCAAGTGAAGCTTGGGCCCTGGGTGGAAACCTTATGTGAGTGCATGTGTAAGGATTGTCTGAGGAAGGGTGGTTTGGGGTCTGAACTGCACTTGGGAGAGTTGGGTAGGAGGACAAGGTTATCTGGAAGCATCACAACTCTCTGAATTAGGTAGCCAGCCTGTTGGTCACCCATCAGATAGCATCCTACTGAGCTTTGGTACTGACTGATGATGGGAGGTTTAGTGGAACTTCCTCATTAAGCTGTTGCACTCCTAGCTCCTGCTTTAGGATTTCAGTTCTGTAATGTGTCAGGTGCTTAATGCTGCACTGGTTGTTTAGAACCTGATTCAGCAGGAAAAATGGGAATTTTCTCTATGGGTTATCTGTACTGAGGGGTGTGCTGTACTCTGATGAGAGGTAAGAAGGCACGGGCAGCTGCACTGGGTTCGAGCCATTCCATTTTAGCCTAAATATTTCTTTTCCTCCTGCTGTACCTCAGGGGCTTTCTACCTACTTCTGCTGGGAGTGGGGGAGAGTGTGTGTGCGCATTAAGAGATTAACAATTCTTTTTCTTCCCATTCCTTCCTCCTTCCGAATGTATGTACTTGCATATGAATGCTGATAGCTTGGTGTAGCACAGAGAGTCTTGGGCCTTCAGTCAGAAGACATGGGTTCTAGTGTTGGCTCTACTGATCACTAGCTAACTAGCATGTGCTTTCTTCTCTGGGCCTCACTCTCCTCATCTGTAAAATGAGGCACTGATCTAGTTATTCTAGGGTGGTTCCCCCCTCACCTTAATATGCACCAGTGTTCTAGGGAAGGATAGAACTCCCTTGGGGAAGTGTGCATGGGGGTGTTGGACAGGACAAAAAATGCTCCAGCTTGGCATGGCACAGCTTTTCCCTGCTTTCTTTTCTTTTCTTCTCCCATCTGTCCTGGAGCTCACTATATAGACCAGGGTAGTCTTGAACTCACAGTGATCTACCTGCCTCTGCCTCCCAAGTGTTGGGATTAAAGGCGTGCACCACAATGCCCAGCCCCATGGGCTCTACCTAAATTCTCCCATTCTGGAGGGCATCCCACCCCAGACTTCTTCCCTACCTCTTATACCAGGCAGGTATTGAGAGAGGACCCACAGGAAGCCTGCCAGACCTAGTGCATGAGTGATGTAGATTCTTGTTCCTTGGTCATTCCTGCAGTTTCTATCTATGACCTTTTAACTGACAGAAGATGTTGAAGGCCTAAAGCATTAAACCCTGCCAGAAGCAGAGCTGAGCTGCCCTGCATGTGTATTGGGTGGTGGGGTCAGTTTAGATGTTGTCTCTTGTGAGGAAGCCAGGGCAAGAATTCATGTGTATCTTACAGATGAGAAAACATTCAGAAAGGTGAGGTCTTTTATAGCTAGAAAGTAGCAGAGCTTCAACGTGAGCCCAGGTATTCTGACTGGAGATGGTACTCTAGGCTGGTGTTCTGCCTAGGGGAATGAAGGATTGTATGGGTGTGAAGGTTTGTGGTTAACTGTTTGTTTGGAGCTTTATTTCTTAAAAATCCTAGCACTATATTGTTGGGAGAAACCTAGAAGTTTGCCAGGGCATGTGCATGAGGCCTTGCATATGGACTTGAGGGGCTTTTATACTGTTACTAGCCTTGGGTAGGGGTGGAGGGTATGGATATGGCTGCATGTGGATGTTCGGCAGATTGATAGATCTAAAGTGACTAGAGGTCTGAGGAGATATGAATGGAGCACTAAGTTGCTCTTGGTGCCCTCTGATCTTGCATTAAGCTGAGATAACCCAAGTTCCTTTCCCCTTTCTTTTCTCTTAGGACTGGCAGCCACCCTTTGCTGTGGAAGTGGACAACTTCAGGTTTACTCCTCGAATCCAGAGGTTGAATGAGCTAGAGGTGAGGGGATTAGCAGTTGGTGACGGGCTTGGGAGAATGGATACCTAGGCTTTGATCCCACTTCTTTTATTCTTAGTGTGTCAGGGTCATAGAAGCAGCTTTCAAACTCTAAATTGAAGGGCAGGGACATTTCATTTTTATGACTTGATGGCCCAAAGGCCGAGGATGTTCTTTTCCAACAAAACTTTGCTACTTCTGAAATTCCCTATCAATATCGGCTTTACCTGAGTCAACAAAAAGGAGCTATGTGCCTGGCTGAGACCCTTTCCTTTCTTGCCCAGCTTAGTGTGGCCTCATATATCATTTATCTGTGGCTTTGTGCTTCCTACCTTCTTTCTTTGATACTTGGTAAGGTGGGAGATGAGGTAGAAAGGC
Organism: Rhizomys pruinosus; assembly: GCA_009823505.1. Lineage (NCBI taxonomy): Eukaryota > Metazoa > Chordata > Mammalia > Rodentia > Spalacidae > Rhizomys > Rhizomys pruinosus. The sequence continues at coordinate 337,349 of VZQC01000657.1, read as the reverse complement.
AAAAACAGCAGAACTTGTCTGTGTAGAGGTTAGAATGGTTAGAGACACAGACAGGGATCAGGCAGGTAGGCTTTTCCCTCCCCTTTGTTCTGTATAAGAAGTCTAGGCCCCTTTGGACAGATAGTGTTCTTCACTAGATCATGAAAATGCTCTGGGATAATAGGAGTGGGTATCCTGAAGCTAGTTTTAGGGAAGGTCCTGGAGTTTTCCATGGAAGATAGGAGTTACATGCATGATCCCACATGCCCCCCATTATTATTATATATCTACAAGCCTTGTTAGATATTTTTATGGTTTATTAGGCCCAGCTGAATGTGACAGTAACCTAAAATTTTGTTTATCTTTAAAATGTCAATTCTTCACTGTGGCACTATTGACATTTTGGATTTTGGATCAGATAATTTTTTTTATTGTGTGGTATATGTGTGCGGGGTACAAAATTGTTCCCCATTACCAGGTGTAGTGGCATAAGCCAGCATTTTGGAGGCACAGGTAGGCGGATCTGTAAGATCCAGGCCAGCCAGGGATACAGGGAAAGCCTGTCCCAAAAAAGAAAAAAATCAAAAACCAAAAAATAGACAAAAAAAATTACTTCCCACTGAGAACTGTTGCTTTAGACTCAGTGTAAATGTTTCAGTTGTAAGCACAGCAGAAACAGTAGCAGAGGGAAAGCTCAATTTCAAGTCGTTTGATACATATCTTGGTGCTTGTTGTAACAACTCTTCTGGCCCTGTTTCTTTATCTGTATCAGAGATAATAATAAACAATCCCTTTTGAAAGAGAAGTGGGGCAAGCGCTACACAGAGTACAAAACTCAGTTCATTGGGTGAAGTCTACTTTACCTTTCTCCTCCCCCATCATTGGGAAGCCTGGGAATGGGGTGGGGTGATGTTGAATGGGTGGCAGTAGGAACCTTTGAGCCATTTCTTCTTTAGGCCCAGACAAGAGTGAAACTGAACTATTTGGACCAGATTGCCAAATTCTGGGAGATCCAGGGCTCATCTTTAAAGATTCCCAATGTAGAACGCCGGATCTTGGACCTCTACAGCCTCAGCAAAGTAAGAATGGGTTTTTCTAGAAATATCTCCAACCCTATCTCAGTAGCCTTGTTATTTACTCTAGGAGCCCCTTTGGTTTGGATATTGGGTCTCTGAGCTATAATGGAAGGGGTAAACTGGTAGCACACCAGAATGTCTTATCTTTTGGTCAGTCTTAGGATGGAGAAGGGGGTAGTTCCTGGGGAAGTAAGACACTGCAGTTGTATTCATTGCCCTTTCTATAGGACTGCTCCCACATGTTCACACACATACAAGTGCACTATGTCCCTTTTTCTTTTCCTTTCAGATTGTGGTAGAAGAAGGTGGTTATGAAGCTATCTGCAAGGACCGCAGATGGGCCCGTGTGGCCCAGCGCCTCAACTATCCACCAGGCAAAAACATTGGTTCCCTGCTACGCTCTCACTATGAACGCATTGTTTATCCCTATGAGATGTACCAGTCTGGAGCCAACCTTGTGGTAAGGATGCCAAGCTGTGGTAGAGTAAGGCTTTATTCCAGACACAGATTGCCACACTTGTTCTTTCTTTTTTTTGAGATTGGGTCTCTGTGGCAGGTTGGCCTGGAACTTAGCTCAGACTGGACTTAATTTTTTTTTTTTCAAGAGGGAGTGAATGATGGCTTTATTTGGGACTTGCTGTATCCCTCGTGCCTCAGTCCCCCAAGTAGGAATTTCAGCAATCACACCCTATTGGTTTTGAGCTTCCCCCACCCCTCCTTTGAGAGAGAGTCTTCTATAGCCCAGGCTGATCTCTTAGATTTTCTTTGTGACCAAGGATGACCTTGAACTCTTGATCTTGTCTCTACCTCCCAGGTCTCTGGCATTACAGGCGTGTACCACCATGCCCAATTTAAGAACTGTTGGGAGATCAAACTCATTCCCATTTTGTCCAGGCTGGGCAAGCACTCTACCAGTGGATCTATATCTCCAGATATTTTCCTTTATCTTTTTATTTTTATTGTTATTAATCTTTTTTTTTTTGAATTTTTGAGACAGGGTCTCCCTTTAGTCCCAGCTGGCTTGGAACTCACTATGTAGACCAGGCTGGCCTTGAACTCACAGAGATCCACTTGCCTCTGCCTCCTGAGTGCTAGGATTAAAGGCGTGTGCCACCACACCCAGAAGGATTGTTATTATTATTATATTTATCGTGTTTGTGTGTGTGCATACATGTGTATATAGAAGTCAGAGGATAATTTGGAGGCATTTTCTTTCCTTCTACTTTGTGGATCCCTGGTACCAAATTCAGGTCATCAGGTTTTGCAGCAGGTACCTTTATCCACTGAGCTAGCTTGCTGGCCCTTTGGACTTATACTCTTTTTGTTGTTGTTGTTGTTAATTTTTATTTTATGTGTATGAATGTTATGTCTGCATGTATATAAGTGCACCTATGTCATGCAGTGCCTGCAAAGGCCAGAAGAGGGTGTCAGATTCCCTGGAACTGTAGTTACAGACAGTAGTTACAGACAGCTGCTATTTGGGTGCTGGGATTTGAACTCAGGTCTGCCAGAGCAGCCAGTGCTCTTAACCACTGAGACATCTCTCTAGCCCCTGGCCTTGAACCTCCTTGAACCTCAGCCTTTTAAATGCTGAGATTACAAATGTATGCTACCATGTATGGCCACACTAGCTCTTAATAGGACTGGTTTCTTTAGACTTTATTCTTTCCTAGTTGAACATTTTCCCTTCTTGTAGTGTCTATTATTAAAAGTTCTCTGGTTATCCGTAGGACCAGTAAGTGTAAAGCTCTGGCTTCACTGCCGAGCATCAAAAGAAAAAGGGAGAAAAAAACTGGGCATGGTAGTGCACGCCTTTAATCCTAGCACTCGGGAGGGAGAGGCAGGTGGATCTCTGTGAGTTCAAGGCCAGCCTGGTCTATAGAGTGAGTTCTAGGCCAGCTGGGGCTACAAGGAGACCCTGTCTCGAAAAAAAAGAAAAAGGGAGGAAAACTTCATTAAGTGTAGACAAAATGACTCAGTGTGAAAGGTGCTTGCTGTCAAGACTGACAATCTTGAGTTCCAGCCTTGGAATCCACATGGTAGAAGGAGAGAACTGACTCCTGTGGGTTGTCTTCTGACTTCCACCTGTGCGCTGTGGCACGTGTACATGCAGGCCCCTCCCCAAATAAATAAATAAATAAATAAATAAATAAATAAATAAATAAATAAATAAATAAATAAATGTTAGAAAGAATTCCCAAAGTGTATCTAGTGTTAGTGTTAAAGACCAATTGAACAGGGGCTGTGTGGGTCGGGGATTGGATCACAACTTTGGCAGCCATTGAATAAAGGTGAAAAAAAGTCCTTGCTCTTAGGGTGCTGGAGACTCATGCTCTGCCTTATCTTTTACTTGTCCCCAGCAGTGTAACACACGTCCGTTTGATAATGAGGAGAAAGACAAGGAATACAAACCCCACAGCATCCCCCTCCGACAGTCTGTGCAGCCTTCCAAGTTCAACAGCTATGGACGGCGGGCAAAGAGACTACAGCCTGATGTGAGTACTTTCCTTTTTGCAACTTAAAGGTACTTTGGGGTGGAGAGAACCCTACCCACTGACTGAAGCTGCGTTTCCTGTCATACTGTCTTTTTTATTCTCTCTGACTTCATTCTTTTTGGTTTTTCCACTCTCAGCTAAGTTGGAGCTTGGTCTGTTTGTACTGTACCTTTTGTATGTTTGCCCTGCTTGCCTGTTTTGTTCCTTTCCTCACTCAGTCTGCTCATAAAGTAAATGTCTTCTTTCTCTTTATTTCTATATATTCTACCTTCAGGCAGAAGCTTATGTGTCACATTTTTCTTGGCATGGAGGGTACAACAGAGAACCAAGATATACACTGTCCCTGCGCTCAATGAAACATGTTAATTTAGCAGGGCGTATTTAGTCACTACTACTTTTTTTTTGTTTGTATTTTTTGGTCTTTTTGAGACAGGGTCTCCCTGTAGCCCTAGCTGTCTTGGAATTCACTCTGTAGACCAGGCTGGCCTTGAACTCACAAAGATCCACCTGCCTCTGCCTCCCAAGTGCTAGGATTAAAGGCGTGCGCCACCACTCCCAGCAGCTGTAGGTTTCTTGTATATGGCTTTGACTACATTGAGGAATATCCCTCCAGTCCAATTCTCTCTAGGACTAAGCATGAAGGTATGCTGGATTTTGTTGAAAGCTTTTTCTCCATCAATTGAGATGATCATATGTTTTTTTGTCTTTCAGTCCATTTCTGTGTTTTATGTTATTTATTGATTTATGTATGTTGAACCATCCCTACATCTTTGGTATAAATCCAACTTGGTCATGATAGACGATCTTTTTGATGTGGGTCTGTATGCAATTTGCAAGTATTTTGTTGAGAATTTTTGCATCTGTGTTCGTTAATGATATGGGTCTGTAATTTTCTCTGAACAACAACTGATATTACTAAGTTTATTTTCTCAGGACTTATTTGCACTGTTCTAGTGAAATTATTAATTTCCATGTTATTCTCCTTAAGGAAGTGGCTAATTTGATTTGTACTTTGATCCTCACAAGGGATCTGAAAATACAGTAAAAACAAAAACAAAATATTAAAACAGCTTGTTGGCAATTTTGTTATAGTTTTAGTTAATAATACATTTAAATTAAGGTTTTGTTCTTCTCTTTGACTCTTTTGAGTAGTTATGTTCATTCATCTATCCATTTTCACATATTCCACAAATATTTTTCAGTCTCTCTGATTTACTATAATGCAAGACACTGTCAGTTCAAAGGTAAACTTTTCTTTTTCACATGTGTATATGATATGTGTGTCTACAGTGGGTCTGCGTAGCAAGCTCAAAAGTGTGAGTGATTGCATATGAATGCACATATGGAGGTCAGAGGTCTAGCTCAGTTATTTGTATCACTTTCTATGTTGTTTTGAGGTAGGATCTCTTTCCCAACTTTGGCTAATGGTGAGCCATTATGAACAGTTTTATTCCTCTTACTATCAACACTCAAGTGATAAATATGAACTCTTCNACAGGGTCTCCCCATAGCCCCAGCTGTCCTGAAACTCACTCTGTAGACCAGGCTGGCCTTGGACTCAGAGAGAGATCTGCCTGCCTCTGCCTCCCGAGTGCTGGGATTAAAGGCGTGCACCACACCCAGCTAAATATATTTTATAATTTTTATTTTATGTGTATGAGTGTATGGTCTGCATGCGTGTAACTATACTTGTGTTGTGCAGTGCTTGTGGTGGTTAGAAGAGGATGTCAGAGTCCCCTGGAACTGGAGTTACTGATGGTTGTTAGCTGCCATGTGGGTGCTAAGAATTGAACCTGGGTCCTCTGCAGGAGCAATTGGTGCTCTTAACCACTGAGCCAACACTCCAGTCTCTTCTTTTCTTTTCTATTTTATTTATTTTGAGGTGGTCTGGATCAGTGAGTTGGCCTGTGGCCTGGACCTCATTATGTAGAGTATCCCAGGCTGGCTTCAATCTCATAGCACTCTGCCTCTGCCTCCTGAGTCCTGGGATTAAAGGGACTTTTTTTTTTTTCTTTAAAATTAAAAAAGTTGCTGGATGGCAGAGGCGGGCAGATCTCTGTGAGTTCAAGGCTAGCCTGGTTGGTCTACAAAGCGAGTTCTAGGCCAGCTGGGACTACAGGGAGACCCTGTCTCAAAAAAAAAAAATTAAAAAATTTCTTTTTAGATTTATTTTTAAACTATACGGGGGAGGCTGGATATATATGTGAGTGCAGCTGCCCACAGAGGCCAGAAGAGAGTGCCTGGTCCACTGGAGCTGGACTTGCAGGTAGTTGTGAGGCACACAAATGGGTGCTGAGTACAGAACTTGGCTCCTGTGCAAGAGCAGTGCTCACTCTTAACTGCTAAGCTGTTTTCTCAATTTCTTAAATATTTATTTAATCTACTGAGTCTAGTTAGTACTGCTCATGTACCCATGGAGTGGGGTCATCCACTGGGGCATGGAGAACTTACCAGTGGCCATACTCAAAGAAAAGTGGCTGTCCCTTCCCCAGTAGCCATCAATTGCCTTAGCTAGGGATGGGGCCATGAGAGCCCCTAAAATTTTATTTTGTGTGTGTCTCTGTCTCTGTATCTGTGTGAGCATGCTTGTGCTAGTTTGATGGAGTTGGTTTTCTCCTTCCATAATGCAGGTCGCAGGGATCAAAGTCAGGTTGTTGGGCTTAGTGGCAAGAACCTTAGTCTGCTCAGCCATCTCACTGGCCCTTTAATTCCTTTTCAAGAGAGGACTGAGGACTTAATCCTAGTCTTCAAAATGCAAGTCTGAATTCTTGCCCTAGCCTATCTGTGTCTGAGCCCTTGACATGAACTCTATTTATTTATTTACTTTTTGGTCTTTTTGAGACAGGGTATCCTTGTAGTCCCAGCTGGCCTGGAGCTCACTATGTAGACCAGGCTGGCCTTGAACTCACAGAGATCCACTTGCCTCTGCCTCCCAAGTGCTGGGATTAAAGGCGTGCGCCATCATGTCTGGTTTTATGGAGCTCTTTTTGTTTTAGGATGGGACACTCTTCCCCAGGTAACAGTCTTGATTCATTTCTTGCTTTCCTCCTAGCCGGAACCCACAGAGGAAGACATTGAAAAGAATCCAGAACTGAAGAAGCTACAGATCTATGGGGCAGGTCCCAAGATGATGGGCCTGGGCCTCATGGCCAAAGATAAGACTCTTCGGAAAAAAGGTGAGGCCCAAGATAGTGGGGATAGCCTCATCTAGAGGGAGGATGGAGGGTCCTTAAGTGTCTCTGATTTATGTTTTGAGCCAGTTTTCTTTCTCCCAGATAAGGAAGGGCCTGAGTGCCCCCCTACTGTAGTGGTGAAGGAGGAATTAAGTGGAGATGTGAAGGTGGAGCCAGCCTCGCCCAAGACCTTCCTGGAAAGCAAGGAGGAGTTGAGTCACAGCCCTGAGCCCTGCACCAAGATGACCATGAGGCTGCGAAGGAACCATAGCAACGCCCAGTTTGTAAGGACCCAGTCCTGACTTCCTAGAGCTCTGCTTCTCATCCCTTCAGTGAGCATTCTCCAGCATGGCACTGGACTAGGTTGCATTTGGTGGAAAAGTGATTCTGGAGGGCCCTGCTGGCAGGTAGCTCACTTAGTTGGGGATGCTAAGGTCAGCATATTTGGAACAACTACTGTGCTAGAGGGGTCCAGAGAAGATTCATATTGTTCACTGCTTCAAGATAAATGCTAAGATCCTCATTACTTTGTATTATCCAGTCCCTGCTGACCTCTAGCCTCATTGCCCAGCACTGCCCACATCACTCCTCTGATTAGTAGCTCTGATCTATTTGTGGGTATGTCCATTGTTTTTCTTTGAGAGATGCATTGTTTTTTCCTTTTTGAGTTCTATAGTCCTTGCATGTATGTTTTTTTTTTCTGCCTGGAAGAGCTCTTTGTGGTCTGTTCTCAGTTGCCAAGCATCAGTTTGCTTTCATGTTTTAGTCTGTTTCAAGTGTCCCTTCTGAATGAAGTCATTCCTCACATACAGCTAATATGAGCGCTTCTATCTCTAGGTTCCCATAGTATTCTTCATGGGCTGCTATTGGTAGTTTTCAATTTTTATGAACAGTCTAGTGTACTGTGTGCCCTTTGAAGGAAGATATCATTTCTTTAATTTTATTTATTTTTTACGTATATGAATATACTGTCTGCGTGTAGGTTTGTGCACCCATGTCGTGCAATGCCGCGGAGGTCAGAAGACGGTGTCAGATTTCCCCGGAACTGGAGTTCTGGAATTGGAGTTACAGATGGTTCTCAGCCGCCATGTGGGTGCTGGGGATCGAACCCGGGTCCTCTGCAAGAGCAGTTGGTGCTCTTAACTGATAGGCCATCTCTCCGACCCCAGGCAGATATCATTTGTTCCTCATTTCTCTGCCATATTCTATAGTGTAGTGCTAAACACAGTGTTTGTTGAATGAATAATAATGGAAAGGCTCTCAACGTCTCTTTATTTATGGGACATGGTATATGAATGTAGTTGAACTCCAGGCTTTGCATGACTAACCTGTACAGGGCCATGAACAGCCCAGCTGTCAAGCACCCCTGGCTTCTAATGGAGAACTCCTTGGACTAGGATATTGTCTGGAAGGGCCTGATGTTTCAAGACGGGACAGGGCATATGTTGATGAACGTTTACTTTTCTCTGGCAGATTGAGTCATATGTATGCCGAATGTGTTCCCGAGGAGATGAAGATGACAAACTCTTGTTGTGTGATGGCTGTGATGACAACTACCACATCTTTTGCCTGCTGCCTCCTTTGCCTGAGATCCCAAAAGGTGTATGGAGATGTCCAAAGTGTGTCATGGCGGTAAGGCCTCCCCAGTCCCAGTCCGCATGGGGACTTATTTGACTTCCTTTATATGACCTTACTGAGGGGAGCCTCCAACCTCAGGCACAGTATTGTCATAGACCTCAGGATCTCAGGGTGAGGCTGGGCCTGGCAGAGCTTTGGGAGAAAGAAGAAGAGAGGATGTGATTTATGCTTCTCTCCCTGACAACTTCTAGATGACCTGTGGGGAGGCGTCCTGATTAGCTGTGTGGTAGCATGTAAGTGGATGCTGAATTGGATGTTAGAAACTGAGGTCTAGCAGCTCACCAGATAGGAACACTATTATTTTTTTGTTTTGTCGGAGTAGGGTCTCACTCTATAGCCCTGGCTGACCTCAGACTCAGTTTTCCTGACTTAGCCTCACAGGTCTGGGATCATAGGTTTGAGCCATTGTGCGTACTCAAGGAAAATTAAGAGTAGTGGTCAGAGAAGATACGATGTCAGAAATGAGCTTTGAAGACAGGAATAAATGTCTATCAGTCAACTATATATTTATTGAACGTAGACAGGCTAAGCAAGTACTGTACTAACTGAACTATACCCCTAGTCTGTGTTTTATTTTTAATTTGAACTTACTTCGTGGCCCAGGCAAGCCTAAATTTGCAGACGTTCACTTTCTGTCTCCTAAGTAACTGGGATTATAGGACTACATCACCAGGCCTAGCTAGCAATAAAAAAAAAAAAAGTGTGCTGTGATCACATTTTATTCTTTGTTTTTTTCTTTGGTCTCTTTTGAGACAGTGTCTCCCTGTAGCCCCAGCTGGCCTTGATCTCACTCTATAGACCAGGCTGGCCTTGATCTCACAGAGATCTGCCTGCTCTGCCTCCCAAATGCTGGGATTAAAGGCATGCACCACTATACCAACAGAATTTCTTTTTCTTTCTTTCTTTCTTTCCTTCTTTCTTTCTTTCTTTCTTTCTTTCTTTCTTTCTTTCTTTCTTTCTTTCTTTTTTTTTTTTTTTTTTTTTTTTTTTTTTTTTTTTC
>VZQC01000657.1:212153-327950 GCA_009823505.1 Rhizomys pruinosus | reverse complement strand
TTTTTTTTTTTTTTAAATCTTTTTGAGACACGATCTCCCTGTAGCCTTAGCTGTCCTGGAACTCACTATGTAGATCAGGCTGGCCTTGAACTCACAGAGATTTGCATGCCTCTGCCTCTGGAGTGGTGGGATTAAAGGCATGTGCTACCACACCTGGCTCTTGTATATTTTATAGAGAATCTTGTAACTTCATAGCATATTGAAGTCAGAGCTTATTTTTCTGTATAAAATTTATTCAATGTATGAGGTTTCTTTTTTTTTTTTTTTTTTGTCTTTTAGAGACAGGGTCTCCCTGTAGCCCCAGCTATCCTGGAACTCAATCTGTAGACCAGGCTGGCCTTGAACTCACAAAGATACACCTGCCTCTGCTTCCCAAGTGCTAGGATTAAAGGCGTGTGCCACCACGCCCAGCTTCAATGTATGAGTTTTTATGTGTATAAGTGTTATGCCTGTATGTATGTTAAGTGGACCTGTGTTGTGTGGTGCCTGCAGAGGACAGAAGAGGGCATCATATCCCTTGCAATTAGAGTTATGGACTTGTTAACCACCATGTGGGTGCTAGGAATCAAACCTGGGTCTTCTTCAAGAACAGCTAGTGCTCTTAAGCACTGAGCCATCTCTCCAACCCCAATGTATGTATTTTTTATTGACTGTAATGATTAGTTGCTTTCCTAATATTGTGGTATTTAGATTTCATTTTCAGTGATCTAGGCTTAAGAAGAGGTACATAAGTGTTCCACGTAGTGGAACAGATGATTTAGCAGGAACAGAGCTATTCAGGAGAGAAAATGCCTAGGGCAGGTTTGGGCAGTAAAGAGGAGTCAGAAACAGATGTGAGGGCCAGGAACCTGAGAAGTCTTATAGGTTCATGTCATGCCTTTCCTACTTTCATCCGTATTCTCCATGCTCATCTACATTTCTCTTTGGGTTTCTGGAGAGTATATATTGATGCTCTTGCCTAAGCAGAACTGCATGTCAGGTATACACAAAGGATAGGAAAGGACCTGTGTGGTAGTGCTGGATAGTGCATAGGAGAAATTTTGAATAGTAACAGTGTCATAGATGAGGAAGACAAAACTCTTTGGCTTTCTTCTCTGAGCAATGATGAGCCAGGGGACCAGCTTGACATTTATTTTTCAGATATGAGCAGGATGTGTGCATGGGTATATGCAGTTCTCATCTAAAATCATGAATATTGTTGCAAGTGAGGTAGACTCATACGTGTCACCAGGATAGTCTGAAGAGTAGCAGTAGTATAGGAGTTAACACTGTGGAAGTTGATTTATTCATTTTCTATCCAATAAGACACTAGAATATTCAGTCCCATTTTCCCAGGCTTATGGTTCTAGCCTGAGCATTAAAAAAAAAAAAAGCTTCCCTAAGCAACCTATATCAAATCAAATTTTATTGGAGAGAGAATACCACAGTATAAAAGCATATTGGTTTTATATATATATATATATANTTTAAGTATGTTCACCATTGTGCTTCTGATTTCTGTGTCCTGGGCCATCCCCAGGGGGATCCCACTGTAGGAATCTTCCACAGGGTTGGTAGAGCTTGGTGCGGGATTATCCTGCACCTTTCCCATGTTGTCTCTTCGTGTTCCTGGCATATGGGCTTCTCCTTGCCTGTATTCCAATGTGAGTCCCAAATTCCTCTTCACTGTGTTGAAGGCTTGCTTTGCTTGCCTCCTTCAGATGCCTTCATAATCCCAGTTGGAAGGGGTGGGATGTGTGTTCTTTGTCCCCAGTACCTGTGGTTCAGGTGGTCTTGGGAGATCTCTGATCTCAAGACTCACACAAACCCACCTTTTATACCAGCTGGGAGAATAACTCCACCCCCACAGTCACAAAAGTCAATCAAGCCAAAGACAACTAGATTAACTAGATTAAATCAAACAACAATCGGCCTTGCTGAAGCACCCAGCTCTTACCTACCTGTGGTTCAGGTGGTCTTGGGAGATCTCCAGCCCCAGCTGTCTTAGAACTTACTATGTAGACCAGGGTGGCCTTGAATTCACAGAGATGCACCTGCCTCTGCTTCCGAAGCCTTAGGATTAAAAGTGTGTGCCACCATGACCAGCTACTTTTTTATGATTTATCTTTATATATTTGCATGTTTTACCTACATGTATGTTAGTGCAGTACCCCTGGAGGCTAGAAGAGGGTATTGGATCCTTGGGAACATTAGAGTAGGAAAGGTTGAATGGGAGGGCAGGGAAAAGGAGGGAATATGGGGAGGAATAATCTAATACTAAAGGCCTTTAGAAGAAATCAGATAAAGATTAAAAAAAAAAAGAAAAAATCAGATAAAACCCACTACTATAGAAGCTTCTTGGGCCGGGCATGGTGGTGCACACCTTTAATCCTAGCACTCAGGAGGTAGAGGCAGGTGGATCTTTGTGAGTTCAAGGCCAGCCTGGTCTACAGAGTGAGTTCCAGGAAAGTTGAGGCTACAGGAAGACCCTGTTGAAAAGACAAAAAAAAAAAAAAAAGACAGTGTCTTGTTATATAGCCTGGGCTGGCTTGAACTTGTGGAGATGCTGTGATTATAGGTATTGCTAGCATGCCCAGCTCCCAGCTCTTATTTTGTTTTATTTTGTTTTGTTTTGGGGCAGGGTCTCATTATGTAGCCCTGGTTGGCCTGTAACTTAGCAATGTACACCATGCTGGCCTCCAACTCAGAGATCCACCTGTCTCTGTCTTCCAAGTTCTAGAAACTCTTGGTTTTCTGAGGCTGATTCTTGCTCTGTAGACCAGACTACCCCTGAAATCATAAACCCCTATTTCCACTTTCCAAATGCTAGGATTATATGTGAGAGCCAACGTACCCTGAAGTTGGGATTTGTTTGTATGGTCTCAAATTTGTGGGTTCAAGTGATCCTCCTATCTCAGCCTCTGAGCAGATAGGATTATAGCTGTACACCACTATACTTGGGTTAGTTTTTGTTTTTTATTATTTTATTTGAATGTTGGATATTAAATCAAGGGTTTCATGCATGGTGGGCAAGTGTTTACCACCCAATTAATACCCTTACCTCTGAAGTTATATATTGAAGAGTTCGTGAAAGGGGAAGGGGGTAAGAGTATAGGTCAGTGGTAGAGTGTCTGATTAGTCTGTATAAGGCTCAGGGTTCCAACTCCAGCACTAAAATAAAAGAAAATGAAAACAGTATAAGAAGACATGGCAGTGAAGAATGAACTCAATGACTGTGTTAGTAACTTTCTTGTTGCTATGATTATATATGAGAGAAACAGTTTAAAGGAGGAAAGATTTGTTTTGACTCAGTTTTAGAGGTTTCAATCCATTATGGTAGGGAGGAGCTTCTGGAACAACTCACATTTATAGCAACTAGGAATCAGAGAGAAAGATAGTGGACTGGGGCTGGAGAAATGGCCTAGCGGTTAAGAGCGCTGACTGCTCTTACAGAGGACCCAGGTTCGATCCCCAGCACCCACATGGCGGCTGAGAACCGTCTTTAACTCCAGTTCCAGGGGAATCTGACACCTTTTTCTGACCTCTGCGGCATTGCACAACACGGGTGCACAAGCCTACATGCAGACAGTACATTCATACACATAATAAATAAATAAATAAATAAATAAATAAATAAATAAATAGAAAAATAGTGGACTGGGGACAAGATATTGCCCATAAGGATCCGCCCCAGGTGGACTACTCTTCTATTTAGGCCTTACCTCCTAGCATCTATAGAACTTTGCAAAGTGGCACCACCAGCTTGGGACCAAGCCTTTATTCAATACAGGAGCTTTTATGGTGAGGATACTTCATATCTAAACCCTACTGGAGAGCTGTGTAGTATGGTGGATGTACATGTGTGGAACGAGTAGATATATTGAACTGAAGAAATGAAAGGAAACAGCAGTAAAGTAAGGCTAACGTCAGGAGTCTGGATAGACCTCGGACTGTTCTCCGTACTTGTATCCCATATTCCACCTGAGAAGATCCGTTTTCTTTGCCTCTATTTTTATGAGTTGTTCTCCTTTGGGTTTCAGGAGTGTAAGCGGCCCCCTGAAGCCTTTGGCTTTGAGCAGGCTACCCGGGAATATACCCTGCAGAGCTTTGGGGAGATGGCTGACTCCTTTAAAGCTGACTACTTCAACATGCCTGTGCACGTAAGTGATGGAGGGCTGAGGTAGTGCTGGGGCTAGGTTCATAGGGTCTGGTATTGTACCTTCCCTGGGTTAATGTGGACAGGATAAGATGGGCTATGGTCATCTGCTATCCTTGTTTCCCCAGATGGTGCCCACAGAACTTGTAGAGAAGGAGTTCTGGCGGCTGGTGAATAGCATTGAGGAAGATGTGACTGTTGAGTATGGGGCTGACATCCATTCCAAAGAATTTGGCAGCGGTTTCCCTGTCAGTGACAGTAAACGACACCTTACCCCTGAGGAGGAGGTGAGTGGGTGATTATCATGGTTCTTCTATGTCAGCTATGTGAGCTTAGGCAAGACAGTGTCTGAAAGCTCCATATCTCTGGAAGAAGGGGCTAGTTTGGCCTGCCTCAAGTAATTGGTTTGAGATTTTGATGAAGAGTTACTACAGAAAGAACACAGTCTTGGTGGTACACCTGGCACATGCACACATGAGATGATTTTTTTCATCTCTCGGAGCCCATTTCCTTAATTTGTAAAAGGGCGAAATACCTACCATGCAAAATTTATAAGAGTTACGTGAGAAAGTATGTCATCAGGTGACCTAAGGAGTGCTTGACTCTATGTGGTGCATTTAGGAGACAGAGACAGAGGCAGGTGGATCTTTGTGAGTTCATGGCCAGCCTGGTCTACATAGAGAATTCAGTGCCAGCAAGAACTACGTACTGAGTCCCTACCTCAAAACCAAAAACATCTAAAAATAACTAAATATATGGTAGGCAATTGTCGTTTCTAGTCATTCTACTGTGTATATTAGAATTTCTTGTGTCTTAACTTTAATTTAGCATCCATTAATCAGCCTTTATTTATCGCTCCTTTCTCACATTCCCCTGCTTCCAGGAACCATCATTCTATTCTCAATACCTGAGAAATCAACTTAAAAAATATTTTATTTAATATTTTAATTTTAATTTTTATTATTTTTTAGAATATTTTTTAAAAGATATTTTATGTGTATCCGTGTATTGCCTGCATGTGCAATGCCCATGGAGTTCAGTAGAGGGTGTTGGATCCTCTGGAACTGGAGTTAACAGACAGTTGTTAGCTGCCATGTGGGTGCTGGGAATCAAACCTGGGTCCTCTGTAAGAGCAGCTGGTGCTTTTAATCACGGCCATCTCTCAGGCCATTAATATTTCTTATTTTTATGCGTATGAGTATATTGCCTGCATGTACGAAAGTGTACCAGTGTCATGCAGTGCCCATGGAGGACACAAGAGAACATTGAATTCCCCTGGAACTGGAGTTATTTCTTATTTTTATGCGTATGAGTATATTGCCTGCATGTACGAAAGTGTACCAGTGTCATGCAGTGCCCATGGAGGACACAAGAGAACATTGAATTCCCCTGGAACTGGAGTTACTGACAGTTGTTAGCTGCCACGTGGGTATTGGGAATCAAATTCAGGTTTTCTGTAAGAGGAGCAATGCTCTTAACTACTGAGTCATCTCTCCAGCCCCAGAAAACAACTTTTAAAAGATGTATTTTTATTATTTTTAAAAGTGCGTGCATGTGTGTGTGTGTATGTCAGTTTGTCCGTCTCAGTGAGAGTATACATGTGAGTGTGTGTGTGTGTGTGTGTGTGTATGTCAGTTTGTCTCAGTGAGAGTATACATGTGAGTAGAGGTCCCCATGGAGACCAGAGGCATTGGATGCCCCTGGAGCTGGAGTTCTATACAGATGGCTGTGAATCCCCTAGTGTAAGTGCTGGGAAGTGAACTCGGGCCCTCTGGAAGAACACTACATGCTCTCAGAGCCATCTCTCTGGCGGAAATCAACTTTTTTAATATTCCACATACGAATGAGGTCATGTGGCACGTATCTTTCTGTGCCTAGTTTATTTCACTTAATAAAGCAATCACCAGTTCCATCTATGCTGTTACAAATAATAGAATTTCATCCTTTTTTAATATATTTTTTTAAATTTTATTTTTTATGTGTATGAATGTACTGTTTGCATGTAGGTTTGTGCACCCGTGTCAAATGCCGTCAGAAGAGGGTGTCAGATTCCCCTGGAACTGGAGTTAAAGATGGTTCTCAGCCGCCATGTGGGTGCTGGGGATCGAACTCGGGTCCTCTGCAAGAGCGGTCATCTCTCTTATCCACTAGGCCATCTCTCCAGCCCCTCATCCTTTTTTTAATGGCTGAACACCATTCTATTGTGTGTCTGCATTACACTTTCTTTAGTTGATGGACAGCTTAGGCTGGTTTCCTTTTCTTGGCTGTTGTAAATGGTGTTGCAGTAAACATGACCATGCAAGTGTCTTTTCAATATGTTGATTTCATTTCTTTTTTTTCAATGTTTTATTTTTATTTTGTGTGTATGAGTTTATTCCCTGCGTGTATGTAAGTGCACCCATGTCCTGCAATGCCCATGGAGTTCAGAAGAGGGTCAGATCCCCGAAACTGTAGTTACAGCCTGTTGTTAACCACCATGTAGGTGCTGGGGATCAAACCCAGATCCTCTTTGAGATACCCCATAATGGGATTGCTGCATCTTAAGGTAGTTTAATTTTTATTTTTGATTTTTAAAAAAAGTTTTGACTTGCATGGAACTTCCATACTGTTTTCCTATGTGGCTATAGTAATTTTCATTCTTACTCCAATGTGTGGGGGTTTCCTTTTTCCCACATCATTGCTAGAACTTGTGGGTTTTGCTGTACCAGAGATTGAACTCAAGGCTTTGTGAGTACTAGGCAAACAATCTTGACATCTAGTTACCATCCCCTGTCCATTTGTCTTTTTGATCATAGCCATTCTTAAAAATATTTTAAATTTTTGTGTATGAGTGTATTGCCTGAATGTATGTAAGTACACCCATGTTGTACATTGCCTGTGGAGGTCAGAAATGGGTTTTGTATCCCCTGGATATTACAGACAGTTGTTAGGTGCCATGTGAATGCTGGGAATGAAACCCAGGTTCTCTTCAAGACCAGCAGGTGGTCTTAACCTCTGAACTATCTGTCCAGCCCCAATAATTGCCATTCTTATTGAAGTTAGGTGATAGGTCATTATGGTTTTGGCTTGTGATTCCTTGACGATTAATGACATTGAATAGTTCACCAGTTGTATGTCATCGTTTTAACAATAGTTAATAACTATATTGCTTGTTTTAAAATTAGGTTATCCGATTTTTTTCCCCTGTTGAATTCTTTGAGTTCCTTTTATATTCTGGGCATTTATCTCTTGTCAGACAAATAGCATGAAAATACCTTTTCTCATTATGTTGTCTCTGTTCTTTGTTTTTGTGGGTGGTTTTTTTTTGTTTGTTTGTTTTCCATTTTTGGCTTGATTGAGGGTATGTGTGTTATAAATAGCTCTTTCTGTGTAGCCCTGGCCACCCTGGTATTCAGCCCAGGCTGGTGATTACACTTGTGCCAGTTATGCCTCAGCCTTCTGATTATTAGGATTATAAGCATGCACCACTACACATGGCTTCTGTTTTGTTTACTGTGGAGAAGCTTTTTAGTTTGATGCAGTGACATCTTTTTGTTGTTTCTTGTGGTTTTTGAGCTTTGTCTAAAAAAATCCTTGCCCATTTCAGTATCCTGAAGTATTTTTCATTTCTCCAGTAGGTTCATGTTTTAGGTCTTACATTTACATTTTTTTAAAATTTTATTTACTATTTTTACTTTATGTGCATGAATGCATTTCCTGCATGTTTGTATGTACACCCATGTCCTACAATGCCTGCGACGTCAGACGCAAGCATCAGATTTCCCTGGAACGGGAGTTATAAACGATGTTATAAAGGGATGTTAGCTTCCATGTGGGTGCTGGAAATCGAACCTGAGTCTTCTGCAAGAGCAGCTGGTGCTCTTAACCCTATTGCACCATCTGTCCAGCCCCAGTCTTATATTTACATTTTAAACCATTTAGAGTTGATTTTTGTTACTTAGAGAGATAGGGGACTGGTTTCCTTTTGCATATGGCTATCCAGTTTACCTAGCACCATTTAATAGGAAGATTTCCCTTTATCCAGTGTGTGTCTTTGTTTATATTTTGACACAGGGTCTTTCTATGTAGACTACACCAACCGCAATTTTTTTTTTTTTTTGAGACAGAGTCTCCCTGTAGCCCCAGCTAGCCTGGAATTCACTAGTAGATCAGGCTGACTTTGAACTCGCAGAGATCCGGGTGCACCAACCATGTCTGGCTCTGCCTCAAATTTGTGAACCTCCTGTCCCAACCTCCCAAATGCTAGTATTACAGGAGTGTACCATATCATCATCTTAGATAGAACCTTTGTTAGAAACAAGTAATCAGAGCAGGTTTATTTAATTTAATTTAAATTTTTTTTTTTTTTGGTCTTTTTGAGACAGGGTCTCCCTTTATTAGTCCTAGCTGGCCTGGAGCTCACTATGTAGACCAGGGTGGCCTTGAACTCAAAATGATCTGCCTCTCTCTGCCTCCTGAATGCTGGGATTAATGGTGTGCACCACCATGCCTGGCTTTGTCTTTTATTTTAACTTGCAGGGTTTATACCAGTAAATATGTATCCATAAATCTTCCTAAAATTAAAGGGAATCGAAATGTGTTGTATTGCATTTTGGGAGAACAGGAGAAGAAAAAAAAAAAAAAAAAAACCTATGTTTTCGGTGTTTTGGAATGACCCCAAAATTAAAACTCCTTATGCTAAAGCAAATAGCTTAACATCAAGTGTATTTTGTTTTTGTTTTTGAGACAGGGGACAGGGTCCCCCTATAGCCTATAGCCCCAGCTGGCCTGGAATTCACTCTGTAGACCAGGCTGGCCTTGAACTCACAGAGATCCTCCTGCCTCTGCCTCCCAAGTGCTGGGATTAAAGGTGTGTGCCATCACCCCTGGCTTAAAGACGGTTCTTAGCCACCATGTGGGTACTGGGAATCGAACCTGGGTCCTCTGCAAGAGTAGTTGGCCCTCTTAACTACTGAGTCATCTCTCCAGCCCCAACATTAAAGTTTTTTTTTTTTTTTTCAAATTGTAGGGGTTTTTTTTGTTTGTCTTTTTGAGACAGGGTCTCCCTATAGCCCCAGCTGTCCTGGAACTCACTCTGTAGACCGGGCTGGCCTTGAACTCACAAAGATCCACCTGCCTCTGCTTCCCAAGTGCTAGGATTAAAGGTGTGCGCCACCACGCCCGGCCCCCAACATTAAAGTTTTTAACATGAATATAATTCCAGCACTCAAGAGGCTGAGGCAGGAGGGTTGTTGTGACTTCAATGTTGGCCTTTGCTACAGAATGAGGCCCTGTCTTAAGCCAAAACATGGGGCTGAGGAAATGGCTCAGTCAGTAAAGTGACTGCTGTGCAAGCATGAGGACCTGAATTTAGATCCCTAGCACCTACATGAAAGCTGGGTGTGGTCACATGCCTCTGTCACCCAAGTGCTTGGAGGGAAGGGGGTGGAGACAGGCACGAGGTCAGAACTCCATGGCTGGTCAGTCTAGCCAGTTGGTGAGCTCTGGGCTCTGTAAGAGATGTCTCAAAAAATAAGGTGGAGTATGATAGAGGAAGATACTTGATGTGAGCCTCTGGCCTCTGCACATGTGTCCCCCCCCAAAAAAAAAAAAATTACTGAGCCTGGAGTTGCAGGCCTGTCTACTCAAGAGGTTGAGGCAAGAGGGTCACATACTCCAGGCCTGTCAGGGCAGATTAATTTCTAAATAAAAAGCATAAAGGGGGGCTGGAGAGATGGCCTAGGGTTAAGAGCGCCGACTGCTCTTACAGAGGACCTGGGTTCGATCCCCAGCACCCACATGGCGGCTGAAAACTGTCTTTAACTCCAGTTCCAGGGGAATCTGACACCCTCTTCTGACCTCCATGGCATTGCATGACACGGGTGCACAGACCTACATGTAGACAGTACATTCATACACATACAAAAAATAAATAAAAATTTTAAAAAAGCATAAAGGTCTCAATGCTCAAGTTTGTTTTGCTGTTGCTGGGATATGATATAATACTGACCAAAATGTTTGGTAAGAAACGGTTTATTTCCTCTTACAGCTTATATGCCGTAATCAAGGCAGGGATCTGGAGGCAGGAACTGAAGCAGAGACCATGGTGGATTACTGCTTACTGGTTTATTTCCAGGCTCACATTCAGCTACCTTTCTTATACAGTACAGGCCCACCTGCTCAAGGATGGCACCACTCACAGTGGTCTGGGCCCTCCTACGTCAGTCAGCAATTAAGAAAATTCCCACAGATGTGCTCACAGGCCAACTGATGAAGGAAATTCCTCAGTTGAGGTTCTCCCTTCCCAAGTGTGTCAAGTTGACCTTCAAGATGAGCCACAGTAGGAGTATAGTGGTAGAGGACTTGCCTAGCATTTGTGAGGCCCTACATTCAGTCTTCAGTACTGGGGGTCAGGGGGACAAATCAACTCAGTTCCTTAGCATAACCTTCATACCTTCTGTACAAATATCTGACCTGATCTGACAGGAGTATGCTACAAGTGGTTGGAACCTGAATGTAATGCCGGTTTTGGAACAGTCTGTACTGTGCCACATCAATGCAGATATATCTGGCATGAAGGTACCCTGGCTCTATGTGGGCATGGTCTTCTCAGCCTTTTGCTGGCATATTGAGGATCACTGGAGTTATTCCATTAACTACCTCCACTGGTGAGTGGGGCCCTGGGGAGCTGGGGAGGCAATAAAGGTGGACTCTCTTTATAACTACCAATATGACCACTCTGTATCCCCTTTCACTTGAACAGGGGTGAGCCAAAAACTTGGTACGGGGTACCCTCGCTTGCAGCAGAACACTTAGAAGAAGTGATGAAGAAGCTGACACCTGAGCTCTTTGATAGCCAGCCTGATCTCCTTCACCAACTTGTTACCCTCATGAATCCTAACACTCTTATGTCCCACGGTGTGCCGGTGAGTGCCCAGGAACCATGAGCAAGGGATAGGAGAGATGTAGTGAGACCTTTGTGGTGGTGATTGTATTCCTCACCTGCAATTTATCCCTGACTTTTCTCATTCCTGTTATTCCTTAATTGGGCTTTAGGTATGACTATTCTGACATCCATGGTCATCATAGTTGATGTAATATTACAATGTAATAGTGAGTCCTCTGGGCCATGTGTTTGAAGGCAGTACCTTAGGGAAGGTTATCTACATTCTGGCCAGTGGAAAGGAGAAATGGGGGAAGGATAGGGCTAGATAGTCTCCTTACTTACAAGAGCATACACCATTTCCATTGGTCTTCTATTAAGAAATTGCTCATGTGGCCATTTCTAGCTACAAAGAAAACTGGGATATGAGATTCTTATCTGGATGATCAAGTACTACCTACCAGTAGGAGGTCATGTTATTATGAGAAAAGATAATGAACATCGAGACAATTAGCTATCTTACATTTTGTATACAGATAACCTTCTGGGGCCAATGGGTATGTGTTTTTACTTACTAATGGGTCATAAGTTGAACCTAGGATCCTGGCTTATTCTTTTTCTCTGGGTAATTCTCTTTCATCCTATTGCTAGATATGCAAACTGGCTAAGAGTTTGTTTTTGTTTTTTTTATTCCTAGGAATCTTGAGCATTTAGTAGAATCAGTCCATTCTCTGGTATGGATCAACAGTCCTGTGGGAACAGGAATTAGTTATCCTTCACCTCTGCTTTTAAATCTGTTTTGCTATTTTTCATTTATTTGTTTATTTTTTTGAGCTGTAGTTGTAGGATACATTCAAGGCCAGCTCATGTAGCCTGGGCTGGCCTTGAAAGCCTGATGCCTGGACTTCTCAGATTCTGGGATTACAGGAATGTGTAATCATGCCTGGTCTCTGGGCTACTGTTACTCCTAGTCCCTTCTTTATCCCCTCTGCCCTTGGCATTTACTATAATTCACAGGATATGGTAGGTAGGTGGAAAATCTAAAATTAATGTCTTAAGGTATTCTACGAATCTATGTAGTAGGGCTTTGGATCAGGTCAGTGTTTCTCACATGAATTTCTTCATCCTTTACCTTTTGAAATTTTTATCAAAAAAATAAAAATAAACAAATAAATTTTTATTTGTTTATTTTTATGTATACAAGTGTTTTGCCTGTATGTATGTAAATGCACCGGTGTGTGCAGTGCTCAAAGAGGTCAGAAGGCATTGAATTCCCTGGAACTAGCGTTAGGGACACTTACTAGCCACCATGTGGATGGTGAGAACCATATCTGCGTCTTCTGCAGGAGTAGCCAGTGTTGCTGAACCATCTCTCTAGCCCTGCTTCACCTTGTTTCGATATCCTGTGTACCCTGTGAATAATATATTTTTAATACATTTAATGATAGCCAAGGATCAGGATATGTAGGGAATTGGATAGGGGAAGATTTATCCTATGACTATAGCTCAGACAACCTTCCACTTGGGGGTACTTCTTTCTCTGCTCCAGTGTACCGCATTTAAAGATTCCTGTACTCTAGGTGATAAAGGAGATAAACAGTCTAGCTTAGTGTTCGAGTGCACGTTTAGTAGAACTGAAACCCTATAGCACCAACCAAAAATTATCTTCCATTTTTTTCTGCTCATTCACAAGTAGGTATTGAACCTAACCTTTCCTTAGACTTTTCCTTACTCATAGTATAGACCTTGTTTGCAATGCAGAGCAAAACTATAGGTATAAAAAAGAATTGTCTTAAGGATCAGGGCAGCAAAGATGTGGAGTGGGGAGGGAGTTAAAGAGCTATTCAGCCCTTACTTCGCTCTACGTTTAAGTGTGTACTTTCACCTTCACGTTTGCCTTGTTCATGGTTCATCAGCTTCTCTGGCTAGCTGCTGCTTTACAGCCTTGCTGCCTGCCTGCCTGCCTGCCTGCCTGCCTGCCTTGCCATTTTCTTTTTTTGAGACAAGTTCTCCCTGTAGCCCCAGCTGTCCTGTAGACCAGCCTGGCCTTGACCTCACTATGTAGACCGCCTGACTCTGGGTGCTGGGATTAAAGGTGTGTGCTACCATGCCCGGCTTTATAAGTTTTTTAAAACAGGTTTATTACAATATGGTTTACATAGTGTAAAATTCACCCATTTTATTTATTTATTTATTTTAATTTTATTTATTTCTGTATGTGTATGAATGTACTGTCTGCATGTAGGTTTGTGCACCCATGTCGTGCAATGCCGCAGAAGTCAGAAGAGGGTCTCGGATTCCCCTGGAACTGGAGTTCTCCTGAAATTGGAGTAACAGACGGTTCTCAGCCGCCATGTGGGTGCTGGGGATCGAACCTGGGTCCTCTGCAAGAGCAGTTGGTGCTCTTAACCGCTAGGCTATCTCTCCAGCCCAAATTCACCCATTTAAAATGTGTAATTTACTACCCTTGAAAGAGAGTCGCTGCTATCACTACAACCCAGTTTTAAAACATTTTTGCCACCCCAGTGGCGAAAGATCTCTTTTGCTTATTACAGTCACTCTGTATTCCAGTCCCTAGGACCAGGCAACCATTAAGTTCATTTTCTTATCTGGATTTGCCGTTCTGGCCAGTTCCTATAGTAGGATAGTGTTCTGTCTGTTGTGGAGGGTTTCTCTCAGTGTGTTTTCAAGGTTCATCCATATTGCAGCTTGGGTCTGAATTTAATTCTATTTATGGCTCACTAGTATTCATTTTACTCTTTGGGTTGTTTTTAAGTGTGTGTGTGTGTGTGTGTGTGTGTGTGTGTGTGTGTGTGTGTTTGAGTGTTTGAGTGTGTGTGTTATGTTTCTCATTTTCAGGCCAGTGAGATGGTTTAGCAGGTAAAAGCACTTACTGCCAAGCCTGAAGACCTAAGTTCTTTGCCTGGGACACATGTGGTGGAAGAAGAGAACCACATTTCTCATTATCAAATAGCTACAGACTGTGATAAGTCATGCTTTTATGTTGTTGAGATAGTGCTGTACTCTGTCAGCCTACACTAGCCTCAAACTTTTTTAGGTAGCTCAGACTGGCCTCAAACTTGTAATCTTTCTTGACTCAGTCTCCCAAATGCTAGGATTATAGGCATATAACCACATGTAGTTAAGGGTACTTTTTAAATTTTTTTTTTTTTTGGTCTTTTCGAGACAGGGTCTCCCTGTAGCCCCAGCTGTCCTGGAACTCACTCTGTAGATCAGGCTGGCCTTGAACTCACAAAGATCTGCCTGCCTCTGCCTGCCTCTGCCTCCCAATTGCTAGGATTAAAGGCAGGCACCACCACACCCGGCTTGAAAAATTTTTTTTTTATAAGTACGAGTGTACTGGCTGCATGTGTGTAAGCAGACACATGTCCTGCAGTGCCTTCGGAGGTCAGAAGAGGGTGGGGGTGCTGAGAACTGAACCCTGGTCCTCTGCAAGAGCAGTCTGTCCTCTTAACTGCTGAGCCATCTCTCCAGCCCAGGAGTGCTTTTTTAAAACCACCACATAAGTAGCAGTGGTGAAAATGAGGGTGCAGTTTAAGAAATCGGGAACATTGTGTTCTCCTAGTGCTTCTCTGGAACTTGGCTTTTGTGTCTATGGAATTATTAGGTCTGGGAATAGATTGTTCTATTGCTAATGCACTTTCTGTGTGCAAGGCTACTGGTTACTACCCTATAAGTCAATAAAGCTTTGGGCATGGAAGATAGTAAATAATTAGACTAAGGTGTGAGAAGCACTATAGAACAGCAGGCTACACCATTTAGGAATAGGGTATCTAGAAAGGGTATGTAGAAGTGGTGATCTTTGACAGAAGAATAAGAATTTGCCTGTCAGAGTTGTGGCTTTATCATGCAGTATATTCCAGAGAGTTTCAACTGAAGCATGCCTTGGTCAGAATTGCATTTTTTAGAAAACGGTTCTGGTGGTTGGTAATAGAGGCTATAGCAACAATACACTCAAAAAATGCTTAGAGGGGCTAGAGAGATAGCATAGCGGTTATAGAGCACCGACTGCTCTTGCAGAGGACCCGGGTTCGATCCCCAGCACCTACATGGTGGCTAAAAACCATCTGTAACTCAGTTCCAGGAGAACTCCAGTTCCAGGGGAATCCGAGACCCTCTTCTGACCTCCGCGGCATTGCATGACACGGGTGCACAAACCTACATGCAGACAGTACATTCATACACATACAAAAATAAATAAAATTAAAATGTTTAAAAAAAAAAGGCATGTGCCAAGAAAAATGCTTAGAGAGGATGACTGACTTTATGAAGATGTAATGGAGATACATCAATGGGATGATTTATATTATGATGTTAATGTACTCCAAATTATTCTAGAATCTTAGCAGAGGAATTATTGGGCTGAAACATACTAGTTTCTTGATAATGTATTAGCAGATTTATGAGCTGGAGATAATATTGCTAAGAGACCATGGGTTTAATCTCCAGCACAAAATAAACAGTAATAGTGACAGAAGTTGATTCTTATCCTGGCATTTGACCTATTTCACTGGGCATTAGCTAGCATTGTTTGCTTGCCTTTAAAATTTTTTTGAAATGTTTTGGTTAGACAGTTAAGCCAGGCGTGGTGGCGCACGCCTTTAATCCTAGCACTCCAGAGGCAGAGGCAGGTGGATCTTTGTGAGTTCCAGGCCAGATGGGGCTATAGGGAGACCTTGTCTTGAAAAGAAAAAAAAAAAGAGAGAGAGAATATGAATATTAAACATACATGGAATTCAGAGGAATGGTTAGGATAAGAATAAGAATTGATTCATGTCTTTTTTTTTTCTTTTTCTTCTTTTTAGACAGATTCTCCCTGTAGCCCCAGCTGGTCTGAACTCACTATGTAAGCCAGGCTCACAGAGATCTGCCTGCCTCTGCTTCTGGAGTGCTGAGATTAAAGGCATGTGCCACCACGCCTAGCAATTGATGTCTTATAAGAAACTGAGATCCTAGCCGGGCGTGGTGGCGCACGCCTTTAATCCTAGCATTTGGGAGGCAGAGGCAGGCGGATCTTTGTGAGTTCAAGGCCAGCCTGGTCTACAGAGTGAGTTCCAGTACAGCCTGAGGCTCCAGGGAGACCTTGTCTCAAAAAAGACCAAAAAAAACAAAAAAAAAAAAAAAAAAAGAAAGAAAACTGAGATCCCTCCCATCCTTCAAAACCTCGAAAACTGTTGACTGTGACTTACTGTGTAGTAAACAGGCTAAAGAATTAGAGTCCTGAGACAATTAGAGCAGACAGATGTCTAGATTAAATCTCTTAGGTACAGTTAAGGGTAGAATTGGAGTGAAAATAGATTTGTTATTGTATACATACTGAATTTTGAGGTTCCCAGCCACCTTCCTTCACTTGGCTATTAGAATATAGGCAACCAGACATTTTTCCTACAGACAGAAGTATGACCATTTTGGGGGCATGGGTGAGGGGAGCATCCTAATGTTGTGAAGGATCAACAAAAAAAAAAACAAAAAAAACTCTTAAATTTCCCAAAGATAAATGACTCAGATCATCCTACAGTGAAGTTCACAGTTGTATAAATGTACCTTATCGTTAACTTTCATTGAGCTTGCATTCAGTTTTTTTTTTTTACTTCTGTCCTCTGTAAATGAGCTCCGCCTTGTAATCCTAGCACTTGGGAGGCAGAGCAGGCGGATCTTTGTGAGTTCAAGGCCAGCCTGGTCTACAGAGTGAGTTCCAGGACAGCTGGGGCTACAGGGAGACCCTGTCTCGAAAAGACCAAAAAAAAAAGTAACCAACCACAGATTACCCAAAGAAACAAAAACCTTAGAAAGCAAACAGAAACCAAAAGTCAGAAAGCAACCTTGAGAAACAGGCTAAGCAGAGAGAAATAAATTTCAAAAGGAAAAGAAAAGAAACCACTTGACTATCTTCAGAGGTATTCCTGTACCCATTGTTTGCCTTTCTATGGTTTTAGTTGCCTGTGGTCAACTGCAACCCAAAAAATGTTAAGTGGGAAATTCCAGAAATGAACAATTCTTGTACTGAACAATGCTGTTCTGAATAGGATGCCGAGATCATGTATTGTTGTGCTGTCCTGCCTTGTGTATGGATTGTGTCTTTGTCTAGTGTGTCTCTATATGCTACCCACATTGTTTGGTAGTCTTGTCTTTGTTATCAGATTGACTACTAAGGTATGCTTATGTTGAAATAACCCTTGTTTTGCTTAATAATGGCCATTAAGTGAAAAAGTATATAGGAAGTCAGACATGCCAAAGAAAAGCTGGAAGGCATTTTTCTTCATGAAAGGTGAAAATTTTCTTTAATTCCTACTTTTTTCTTTTGAGACAGGGTCTCTCTGTAGCCCCAGCTATCCTGGATCTCACTATGTAGACCAGATTGGCCTGAACTCACAGAGATCCTCCTACCTCTGCTTCTAGAGTGCTAGGATTAAAGGTGTGTACCACCATGCCCGGTGAAAATTTTCATCTAAAGGAAAAATTATATGCCGAGGTTTCTATTATCTGTAAAAGAAAAACTATGCTAATTTTATTTTTGTACCTCAGATTGCAAAACTTAAGGCTACATAAATATGGATGTCCCATTAAATTCATAAATATATATAGAGAGAGGAAAAACAATGTTATCTGTGAGGTTTGAAGCCATCTGAGGTTTCTACTGAGGGTTTTGGGATGTATTCCCTATGAATAAGATGGAACTGTTATACTGCAAACCTTAAAGAAGAGAACGCTATTTTTTTTTCTCTTTTGTTTTTTTTCACCAATGCTTTATTGAAGCTCTGTGCATTTCATACAAGAGAATGGTATTTTATTTTATTATTTTTTGGGGGGGGGGTCTTTTTGAGACAGGGTCTCCCTGTAGCCCCAGCTGTCCTGGAACTCACTTTGTAGACCAGGCTGGCCTTGAACCCACAAAGATAGGCTTGTCTCTGCCTTCCAAGTGCTAGGATTGAAGGTTTGCACCACCATGTCCGGCCACATTTTTTTTTTTAACAATACTGAAATCTAGAAGACTTCAGTGAGAGTTCAAAATGAGCTGCATATGGTGATGTATACCTGCCTATGATCTCAGTATTGTGAGAATGAGGCAGGAGGACTGCCTCAAGTTCAAGGCCACTATGAACTACATAGTCCTAGCCAGCCAGGACTAGATAGCAAGACCCTGTCTTAAAAAACAAGATCTGGAGAGATAGCCTAGTGGTTAAGAGCACCGACTGCTCTTGCAGAGGACCCGGGTTCAATCCCCAGCACCCACATGGCGGCTAAGAACCGTCTGAAACTCCAATTCCAGGAGAACTCCAGTTCCAGGGGAATCCAAGACCCTCTTCTGACCTCTGCAGCATTGCAGGACACCAGGGTGCACAAACCTACATGCAGACAGTACATTCATGCAAAAATAAATAAAAAAATTAAAAAAAACAAAACCAAGAGCTAGCCGGGCGTGGTGGCGCACGCCTTTAATCCTAGCACTCGGGAGGCAGAGTCAGGCGGATCTTTGTGAGTTCAAGGCCAGCCTGGGGCTACAGGGAGACCCTGTCTTGAAAAGAACAAAAAAAAAAAATAAATAAAAAATAAACCAAAAACAAGAGCTAGCTGGGCATGGTGGCGCACAAATTAATCCTAGCACTTGGGAGGCAGATGCAGGTGGATCTTTGTGAGTTCAAGGCCAGCCTGGTCTACAGAGTGAGTTCCAGGACAGCTGGGGCTACAGGGAGACCCTGTCAAAACAAGAGCCAGGGAGATGACTCAGTGGTTAAGAGCACTGGATGGTCTTGCAGAGGACATGGGTTCAATTCCTAGCACCCATGTGGTAGCTTACAACTGTCTGTTTAACTCTGGTTTCAGGGGAATCCACTACTCTTTTCTGACCTCCACAGGCATTGTACAACATGGATGCATTTCCACACATGCAGGCAATACATGACTGAGGCAGAATAATGAGTTCATAGCCAGCCTGGGCTACCTTAAGACCCTATCTTAAAAAAAAATGAACAAACACTCTTCTCTTTTTGTCCACCATGGTGTACTGTAAGGTGCTCTCAGTTTCTCACCATGTCTTCACACAAGACTTTCAGAATCAAGTGATTCCTGGCCAAGAAACAAAAGCAAAATCATCCTATTCCCCAGTAGATTCGGATGAAAACTGGTAACCAAATCGGGTACAAAATCAAAATCAGAGAAGACATGGAGGAGAACTAGGCCAGGCCTGTGAAGATTTATACAAAATGGCACAACTGGACTGTTTAAGCTGAATCATAATTGATCATCTAGTAGTCCTACGAGATGGAAATGCAAAGTTTTTAGCCTGGCTATTTGGTCATTTAAATTAGGAAACTGATTTTTTTCTTATATTTTTTAAATGAATTATTTATTTGTTTGTTTGTTTATTTATTTATTTAATTTGTATTTTTGAGACAGGGTCTCCCTTTAGTCCCAGCTGGACTGGAGCTCTGTCTATAGATCAGGCTGGCCTTGAACTCACAGAGATCCACCTGCCTCTGCCTCCCGGAGTGCTAGGATTAAAGGCATGTGCCACCACACCTGGCACTAAAGACGGTTTTTAGTTGTCATGTAGGTTCTGGGAACCGAACCCGGGTCCTCTGCAAGGGCATTTGATGCTCTTAACTGCTGAACCATCTCTCCAGCCCCCTGATTTGCTTTATCTGCTTTGTGTGAGCGAACTGATTAGGTCCAATAATAAATATGTAGAACCTTTGAAAAAACAAACAAAAATCCCAACAATGCATAGATAACTTTTATAGAAAGATGGAAACATATAGGAAAGGAGGTTTGGGCTGTTGTCAGAAGGTTAGGGCTCAAGCTTTTATCATGCAAATAGGAAACTAGGCAAATTAAGTTGAGAAAGAAGATGCTGAGGGTTTTTGTTTCTTGAAAGATTTATTATTTAGTGTTTTTTTTTTGTTTGTTTGTTTGTTTTTGTTTTTGACAGAATTTCCCAGAGCTCCAACTTACTTGGAACTTACTATGTAGACCAGGCTGGCCTCCATCTCACAGAAATCCATCTGCCTCTGCCTCCATGGTTGTGAGCCAACTCGGTATGGTGCAGGAAACCATTGTCAGGTACTTTTCAAGCAGTTCACTCTCTTTAACTGCTGAGGCATTTGTCCAGTCAGAGGATGTTTTTAACAATAGTCTAGAATCATTTTAGGGTTAAGGTTAATGTCAAAATCATCAGAAGAGGTGAAGGTGATTGAGTCTCAGGATAAGAACAGCACCTCCTAGAACCATTTGACTCTTGAAACTGACTGATGCAAGTAAATATTAATGTGAAAAGTTTAGTCGACTTAATGAAATGTGGTATTTATGATTTTTATAAAAATGTCAAAAATACAAAAATAAATGTCCAGGGAAGCTGGCCATGGTGGTGTATGCCTTTAATCCCAGCACTTGGGAGGCAGAGGCAGGTGAGTTCAAGGTCAGCCTGGTCTATGGCAAGTTCCAGGCCAACTGGGGCAACAGGGAGACTGTCTCAAAAAAAGAAAAAAAAAATTCCAAGGAAGTTGAAATAATTTTATAGATATATTTTCTTCTTGTAACTCAAATCTTCTTGTCATCTAGAACCTTCAGAGCAAAGAACAACGGTTCTCCTTTCACAATTGGAAGGCCTGGTGTTTTACTGTCATACTGTGCTCCCTGAAGCTTTCCTTTCTCTCCCTTAGGACCTGCTCTTTGATCTGGAAAGCCTTTATATCAGTGGCCTTAACCTTTCTTTTACCTTAGGTTGTCCGCACAAACCAATGTGCGGGAGAATTTGTCATCACTTTCCCTCGAGCTTACCACAGCGGTTTCAACCAAGGATACAACTTTGCTGAGGCAGTCAACTTTTGCACTGCTGACTGGGTGAGTCCAGAGTGTGATGGGCTGGTAGAGAGAAGCAGAAAGATTGTGGGGAAGCCAAAGCACCACTGCATTCAGACTTGGCAACGTTTGATCTTGAATGTGTCCACAGCTGCCAGCTGGGCGCCAGTGCATTGAGCACTACCGCAGGCTACGAAGATACTGTGTCTTCTCGCATGAGGAGCTCATTTGCAAGATGGCTGCCTGCCCTGAGAAGCTAGACCTGAACCTAGCAGCAGCTGTGCATAAGGAGATGTTCATTATGGTGCAGGAGGAGCGGCGTCTAAGAAAGGCTCTGCTGGAGAAGGTGGGTTTTCTGTCAGGCATCCTAGCCTGGTGGAGGGTGGGGAAGCCTGGTGACTTCAAGGGGTAGATGTAGCCTTTATTCGTGGAGTGTACTGGATAGAACTAGATGCATCTATTCTCAGTGGTACCATTTACTGGTAACTTTAGGTCAATTTACTTCACTGAGGGTGAGCTTCATTATCTGACAACTGGGAATTATATTTGTTTGTTTGTTTTAGCTAGTTGAGTGAGTTAAGGATAAAATTTAAGTAATTGCAAGTGCTATTATAGCAGCTTTTATTATTGTGCAAAATGATCCAGACAGATGACTCAGTGGTTAAGAGCACTGGCTGCTCTTGCAGAGGACCAGGGTTTGTTTTCCATCACCTACATGACAGCTAACAACTGTTAACTCCAGTTCCAGGAGATCCGATGCCCTCTTCTGGCATCCACAGGCATTACATGCATTTGGTACATTTTAGGTACATGCAGACAAAACACTCATACACATACGATCAAAAAGTTTTAAGAAAAACAGGTACATGAAACCCCTGATGCTGATTATTTTAGTCACTTTATTTCTATTTTATTTTATTTTATTTTTTAATTTTATTTATTTATTTCTGTATGTGTATGAATGTACTGTCTGCCTGCAAGTTTGTGCACCCGTGTTGTGCAATGCCATGGAGGTCTTAAGAGGGTCTCAGATTCCCCTGGAACTGGAGTTCTCCTGGAATTGGAGTTTCAGATGGTTCTCAGCCGCCATGTCGGTGCTGGGGATCGAACCTCGGTCCTCTGTAAGAGCGGTCGGCACTCTTAACCGCTAGGCCATCTCTCCAGCCCAACTTTAGTCACTGTATTAAGTTACTTAGACTGTAAGTGGTAGCCTCACTTTCTATTCCATAAAATAAGAATACTTAGCTTGCAAGGTAGTTGTAAAGCTTGAGTCAGATGTTTGTAAAAGACTCTGTTACTGCCCTTGCAGTGTAGTTGTATGAATAAAATGAGAGTTTTTTTGATCTTCCTTTATCCTGAGTGCTGAGAATATAGGGATGTGCCACCTTACTTGGATATTTTCTTCAATTCAAACGATTCATTAACTGTAGGGCAATGATGTCAAGTAGAAAGTAGTCCTTTATATAATAGATTTCTCATATCACTTATGTGTATAGCTAAGTGGATATTGCCACCTTCAAGCTCTCTACCTGCTTGGTTAGGGAACTAATGTAATGAGAATCCTCAATAAAGTGATCAGCGGTTTAGGGATATAGCTCAGTGATAGAGTGAGTATCTAGCATGTGCAAGACTCTTGGCATCTTTTTTTTTTTTTTTTGGTCGTTTTTAAGACAGGGTCTCCCTGTAGCCCCAGCTGTCCTGGAACTTGCTCTGTAGACCAGGCTGGCCTTGAACTCACAGAGATCCTCCTGCCTCTGCCTCCAAAGTGCTGGGATTAAAGGCATGCGCCACCACGCCCGGTTATGAGTTTCATGTCTTGGCATCTTTTAAGAGATGGCTGTATGGTTTTGTTTTGGTTTTTTTTTTTTTTGGTCTTTTCGAGACAGGGTCTCCCTGTAGCCCCAGCTGTCCTGGAACTCACTCTGTAGACCAGGCTGGCCTTTAACTCACAAAGATCCGCCCGCCTCTGCCTCCCGAGTGCTAGGATTAAAGGCGTGCGCTTCCACACCCAGCGGCTGTATGTTTTTGAGTACTTTTTTTGAAGGAGTTGATTCATTGTGCATTCGCTTCTCAAGAGTCTGTGATCTGAAGAAGTCGAGGGGTTTCATCCTTACAGCATTTTCTAGCTTTGGATTCAAAATGGTCTGTGATCAAATCTTTGAGAAATTAGTGGGTTTCTCTGTTAGTTATCCTGTAATAAAATGAAAGACACCTATGAGATACATGTTCTTAGCTAAAAACTAGAGCTAATATTTGTTGACCACTTAATTTCAAAGTGCTAATATATTTATCTAAGTCCTTAGTTGCTTTATTAATACTTATCACAGCCCAGGAAGGATGGTAGTTACTCCTATCTTACAAGAGAAGGAAACCGATATCCAGAAAGATTTAAATAGATTTAAATAATTTTCTTATAATTAAAGTGATCACATAACCAATTAGCAACTGTAATTTGCATTGGCCTTATGCTTCATACATGGATTGGTTTTTAAAGTTGGTATATAAGACAAAACTGTTGGATCCAACATTACTTTTGTTTATTTGTTTGAGGCAGGGTCTCCTTGTTTCCCTAGCTGGTCTGGAATTCACTATGTAGACCAGGCTGTCCTCAGTCTCACAGGAACATTACTTTTTTTTTGTCTTTTGAAGACAGGGTCTCCCTGTAGCCCCAGCTGTCCTGGAACTCACTCTGTAGACCAGGCTGCCCTTGAACCTGCCTCTGCCTCCCAAGTGCTGGGATTAAAGGCATGCGCCACAAACACCTGGCAACATTACTTTTTTTTTATGTGTATGAATGTACTTATCTGCATGTAGGTTCGTGCAATGCCTCGGAGGTCAGAAGAGGCTGTTGGATTCCCCTGGAACTGGAGTTAAAGACAGTTCTCAGCCGCCATGTGGGTGCTGGGGATCGAACCCAGGTCCTCTGCAAGAGCAGTCGGTGCTTTTAACCGCTAGGCCATCTCTCCAGCCCAACATTACTTTTTTAAATCCCTAAAATTGTCCATAATTATGTTGTCTGTCAAAGACTCCCAACATATTTGCATATTTGGCTTTTCTTTCATTTTAAGCATCAATTTTTCTTTTTTTTTTTTAAGAAAAATTCCCATGTTTAAAACCTGGACATAGGGGCTGGAGAGATGGCCTAGTGGTTAAAAGCACCGACTGCTCTTGCAGAGGAACCGGGTTCGATCCCCAGCACCCACATGGCGGGCTGAGAACTGTCTGAAACTCCAATTCCAAGAGAACTCCAGTTCCAGGGGAATCCGACACCCTCTTCTGACCTCCGCCGCATTGCACGACACGGGTGCACAGACCTGCATGCAGACAGTACATTCATACACGTAGAGAAAAATAAATAAAAAAAAAAAAATTAAAACCTGGACATAAAGACATCCAGTTGCATTTGCTAAGCTGGTACAGTGCTTAGAATAAAGTGAGTGTTAAGAGCCGGGCATGGTGGCGCACGCCTTTAATCCCAGCACTCAGGAGGCAAAGGCAAGCAGATCTCTCGAAAAGACCCTCTCGAAAAGACCCCCCCCAAAAAAAAGTGAGTTGAATAACTGAAGCTAGGCTCCCCCGAACACACCCTACATTTCTATGTCTCTTGGTTTACCACTTTCTTCATCTCTCATCCTAAAGGTCCTTTGTGCTTATTTGGATCTTTGATTTTGTTTTAAATATTTAATGATTATTATCATGTATGTAGTTGCACATGATGTACATGTGTGCATGTGCCAGGTCAGAGGACATCTTTGGAGTTGGTTCTCTCCTACCTTTACATAGCATGTGGAGATCAAAATCAGATCAAATCCCAGCATGCACATGGCAGCTACCAATCGTCTATAACTCTTAATTCCAGGGGATCTGGTGCCTCTTGTGCTCCCCACAAGCAAGCACATTTACCTGCTGAGCCATCTCACTGGCCCTTGTTTTGTGAGACATCATCTTTCTTTACTCCTCAGGCTGGGCTTAACTTCATAGCAATCCTCCTGGCTTAACCTTCTGAATGCTGGGAACACAAGCATTCGCTGCAATGCCCAGTTCCTAATCTGAATCTCACTAGATTTTTCTTCCTTTATAAAATTCTCTTGTCCTCAGTCTACACTGAGGTGATCTGACCCTGATCCATCTGAGCCCCTGCTTTGAGAGTCTGGACTTGACTGAGGGCAGATGTGCTATGGGGTTTGACCTTCTAATTTCCATGACTATCCGCATAGATATGAGTTTAAAGTGGAACTCTGTGATAGCTAAGATGGGATTTCTCCCACCCTGTCTGGTTCTGTATAATGTGCTGGTTGAACGTTCCTAGGGTATCACTGAGGCTGAGCGAGAGGCTTTTGAGCTGCTCCCAGATGATGAGCGTCAGTGCATAAAATGCAAGACCACATGTTTCCTATCTGCCCTGGCCTGCTATGACTGCCCAGATGGCCTTGTCTGCCTTTCTCACATCAATGACCTCTGCAAGTGCTCCAGCAGCCGTCAGTACCTGCGGTAAGTTTATGACCTACTGGAAGGAAATGGGGCAAGGAGGAGAGTGCAAAGTTGGACTGGATGTGCTATTCTCTATCCTTTCCTTCCAGCTATAGGTACACTTTGGACGAACTCCCTGCCATGCTGCATAAGCTGAAAGTTCGAGCCGAGTCCTTTGACACCTGGGCTAACAAAGTACGAGTGGCCCTGGAGGTGGAAGATGGGCGGAAGCGCAGTGAGTGATTGGGGGGGTCGGAGGGATTCCACAGGCAAGTTCTATTCTCTTTTCTTCTGTACCCCTGACCCCTTTCCTCTGCCTTTACTTAATACTGCCTACTCCTTGATGCTCTCATTCTCCCTCCAGGCCTTGAAGAGCTGAGAGCACTAGAGTCCGAGGCCCGTGAACGAAGGTTTCCTAACAGTGAGCTGCTCCAGCGACTGAAGAACTGCCTCAGTGAGGCAGAGGCTTGTGTATCTCGGGCTTTGGGACTAGTCAGTGGCCAGGAAGCTGGGTAAGTTGGCATGAGGTATTGTGGCACAGATAGCCTCTTGATAGTCTAGTAACTTAGAAAAATGTGTTACAAGGGGTGGATTCTGGGACTGGAGACATTGCTTAGCAGTTGGGAAGACTGGCTGTTCTTATAGAAGACCCAGGTTTGAATCTCAGCACCCACATGGCAGCTAAACTGTCTGTAACTCTAATTCCAGGGGATCTGATGTCTCTTCTGTCTCCCACAAGCATTGCCCAACATGGGCGCACTTATATACATGCAGCACACTCAAACACATAGAATAAAAATAAATTAATTTAAAAAATAAAATAAGAGGTAGATTCTGAATTCTATTGGGTACATGGAACATTAGCAAGAAATTGCCAAGTGTGAGATGGCCTAGGAAGTACTGCAGAATGCAAGGAGGATATGCAGCTCACCATGGAGAAACAGCTTCAACAATAAGAAAGCCAAAAATGTTTTCTTAGTACCTATAGAAAATTTGAGAGATGGCTTGAGGTAATATTGTGGGCAGGGAGGAGTGTGAGAGGTTTAGTTCAAGAAAACCTGAGCCGCACAGCTTTAGTTCACAGAGGATGGATTGTAAGTCTAGGGACTAATGGTATGAGTTAATGCTTGCCTAGCATGTGAGGCTTTGGATTCTATCTCTGGCTCCATGCATATCATTGCAGTATGTAAGAATAAAGTCTGGTTTCTGTTATCAGTTAGTTTATAAGCGACTTCATCCTTCACATATTTCTATCTCTCCTGATTCTATCCCTTCATTCTATAAGTATGCTTACATTTAAAAATCTTCCTTATAACCTGGGCAAGTTGTGGGATCATTAAGGTGTAAGATTAAGATAGACAGAAATGGTGAGGAAAGGGACAGATGGAGGGAGGGAACTGGACTTGGATTTGAAACCTCACACACAAAACTCCACAGCCCCAACAGGATAGCTGGTATACAGA
Organism: Rhizomys pruinosus; assembly: GCA_009823505.1. Classification (NCBI taxonomy): domain Eukaryota; kingdom Metazoa; phylum Chordata; class Mammalia; order Rodentia; family Spalacidae; genus Rhizomys; species Rhizomys pruinosus. The sequence goes on along the minus strand of VZQC01000657.1, from coordinate 301,201 downwards.
TGACCCTGGCTGAGCTACGAGACTTTCTGGGCCAGATGAACAACTTGCCTTGTGCCATGCACCAGATTGGGGATGTCAAGGTGAGGAGAGTGGGCTTGTGTGAGAAAGTGCTGGGATGTATGAGGCGAGTTAGATGTGGGATTGAGGGACAGATAGCAGGGCTATGAGTACAAGATGCGGAGTTGAGGGAAGGTTTGCTAGAGGAAGGAGAAGAGAAGGTGATAACAAGAGTGCTTCTTGGGCCTAAAATGATAAATCAGGTTTATAAAAGTAGACAAGAAGTCGGATGGAGAAGGCAGGGACCCAGAGTGAGCTTGAGCGTTTGTGAAGCATAGTATTTCTTAGGGTCTACCCTAAGTACTGCTCTCTCCGTACTCTTGAGAATGGAATCCTATGCAGAAATAAGGAAAGTACAGATTCCTGATTAATCTTTAATAAAAATGCCTAGTAATGTACATTATAACACATTCCCCAGGGCATCATAATGAGCAGTTGGGTGTTACAGAGCTTCGAGAAGGAACACTCAGCCCTGTTAAGCTTTGTTTCCTCAAAAGGGTGAAGGGGAAGGAGGTACTTAGAGCAAGGCTGTGTGGTGATGGGGCCTCTTAAGTGGCTCCAGCTGAAGGGTTTATTCTTCATCCTGTATTCTGGTAGGGTATTCTGGAACAGGTGGAGGCCTACCAGACCGAGGCCCGTGAGGCCCTGGTCTCACTACCCTCCAGTCCAGGGCTGCTTCAGTCCCTGCTGGAGAGGGGACAGCAGCTGGGGGTTGAGGTGCCTGAGGCCCAGCAGCTCCAGCGGCAGGTGGAACAGGCGCGGTGGCTGGATGAGGTAAAACGCACGTTGGCTCCCTCTGCCCGAAGGGGTACCCTGGCCGTCATGCGGGGACTGTTGGTTGCGGGCTCCAGTGTAGCCCCTAGCCCTGCTGTGGATAAGGCCCAGGCAGAGCTGCAGGAACTGCTGACCATTGCTGAACGCTGGGAGGAGAAAGCCCACCTCTGCCTGGAGGCCAGGTAGGTCCGGCCCTTTTCCTTCCTTGCCATTCTTTACCCTTCAAAGTTTAGTGAAGAACCTGAAGAAAACTATTGTGGGTAGCCTAGGGCCTCACACCTCTGTTTGGGTATATTAAATTTCCCTGATCTTTTGTTCCTTTTCTCATTCTTTTTTTAAGTCTTTATATACAAAGGGGTAGAGATAGGCTGATGGATAGCAGAGGATATACATAGTCTAGCCCAATACCAGTAGGCTAGCATATATTTGCATACATAAGAGTACAAGGAACAAACAAATGCATAGATAGAAGTAAAAAGATGCCTCACGTGAGGTGTCTGACAGACTTCCACTACAAGTTGCCAAAATGGTATGTGTGGTTACTTCCAGGTGACTGACAGAGTGGCAAACACACAGGTACAAGAGCTATGGCAGAAGATGTATGGGTGCATGCAGACTGGAGGAAGCAGGGCCTGGCAGCCATCTTTAACAAGATGCAAGCAAATAGAAGTAGCTGCAGGAATAACAAATGCCGAACAGCGGCCTTGTGCATATTTATCCACTCGTCAGGCTAGGCCCTGATCCATAGATCATGTCAAACTGGGCACTCTTCTCCCTCCCTCACTCCTTTAGGCAGAAACATCCACCAGCCACACTTGAGGCCATAATCCATGAAGCAGAAATCATCCCTGTTCACCTGCCCAATATCCAGTCTCTCAAGGAGGCTCTTGCTAAGGCCCGAGCGTGGATTGCTGATGTTGATGAGATCCAAGTAAGGACCCTGTCCCTACCTCCACTGTAGACTTTCATATAGCTGGGAATAGATGCACTGGGTTGTGCCAAGTTGATGGCTACAGAGTGGAATAGGCCACAGCACATTGTAAGGAGGCAAACATTTGTTTGGAGGGCAGTGTGAGAGGAACATTTGTGAGGCTGGCATGAAGGAAGTGGGGTGCTGGTAGGGATGAGGATGGAACAGGGAGGCAGGAGTTAGGAGAGTAGAAAAGGACAGGTGCCTTGCAGTAGGTAGAAGAGACAGACCACAGTAGAATAGCTAGTCTAGTATTTGTGAAGACTTACTAGCTACCTGGACTCAGATGTTGTGTGTGGTTGAAGGTATTCTTAAGGACAGTATCAGTTGTTTCTGCTTTGTGACCCTAAATACAGTTTGTCTTCCCAACTTAAGTCAGGCATGGAGAATCCGTAGATATTGGCAAGTTCAACTTGTCTTTCTCTTGCCCCTGTGTTCAGAATGGTGACCACTACCCCTGCTTGGATGACTTGGAGGGCCTGGTGGCTGTGGGTCGAGACCTCCCAGTGGGGCTGGAAGAACTGAGACAGCTAGAGCTGCAGGTACTGACAGCACACTCCTGGAGAGAGAAGGCCTCCAAGACCTTCCTCAAGAAGAACTCTTGCTATACACTGTTGGAGGTGAGGCCTAGCACTTTGACCTATATAGCTTTTTCTTGCCTGGTCTGGCTGTTGTGAGGTAGCTTATACGAGAATATGGGTTTTTGAAGGGCACCGGGGAGGAGAGGGTATGGGAGGTAGGGAAGAATGGTCATTTGCCTCTGTCTGCCTGCCTCAGGTGCTCTGCCCGTGTGCAGACGCCGGCTCAGACAGCACCAAGCGCAGCCGGTGGATGGAGAAGGAGCTGGGGTTGTACAAATCTGACACAGAGCTGCTGGGGCTGTCTGCACAGGACCTCAGGGACCCAGGCTCTGTGGTAAGATACAGATGGGTGAAGAGCCTGGTGATGATTGTCTGAGCCCTATGACCACGGGCAGACCGCTTGCTCTCTGAGTTCAAGTTTTCCTGGCTTGGGAGTGGGGTGTTGAGTCTAGAGAATGGAGGAGATAGGTTGATGACCTTTTCTTCCCCCTATCCTGGGCCTGGCAGATCGTGGCCTTCAAAGAAGGGGAGCAAAAGGAGAAAGAGGGTATCCTGCAGCTTCGGCGTACCAACTCAGCCAAGCCTAGTCCTCTGATACCATTGAGCACAGCCTCCTCTACAACTTCTATCTGCGTGTGTGGGCAAGTGCCAGCAGGGGTGGGAGCTCTGCAGTGTGACCTGTGTCAGGACTGGTTCCATGGGCGGTGTGTGACAGTACCCCGCCTGCTCAGCTCCCCGAGGTCCAGTCCTACCTCATCCCCACTACTGGCCTGGTGGGAATGGGACACCAAATTCCTGTGCCCACTGTGTATGCGCTCACGGCGCCCACGCCTGGAGACCATCCTGGCACTGCTGGTAGCTCTGCAGAGACTGCCTGTGCGGCTGCCGGAGGGTGAGGCCCTACAGTGCCTCACAGAGAGGGCCATCAGCTGGCAAGGGCGTGCCAGACAGGCTTTGGCCTCTGAGGAAGTGACTGCTCTGTTGGGACGGCTGGCTGAACTCCGGCAACAATTACAAGGTGAATCCAGGCCTGAGGAGACCCCTGCGTGCCCTTCAGATGTGGGAGAGGGCAGTGGCAAGGACATGCCTAAGGTGAGCGTCTTCGCCCAGTTTTTCCCCTCAAGTTGCTGCTCTTCTCCAGCTTGAAGGCTCTTCTGGCCCAGTCTTGCTCTGTCGTGTATCTTTGCACATCTCTAGACCCTGCTTGCTGCTGGCACCCCATGTCCACCCACCCTAGAGGCTCTAAGGTTTGGGGTTAAGGAAGGAAGAGTAGGGACTGGCTCTTTACTTAAGTTTTACCCTGCCATTTCCTGATCTCCTTAGCAGGTCCAGGGGCTGTTGGAGAATGGGGACAGTGTGACCAGTCCTGAGAAGGTAGCCACAGAGGAGAGCTCAGGTAAGAGAGGTAGGTCTAGCTGTAGTCTGTAGGCTGTTGACTGGGTATTAGCAGAGTGACCCATGTGTCCTCAGCTCTGTCAGAGTGGTGTGGGATAAGACCAAGGACCACCTCTAACCCAGCATATCCCCACGATCCCCAGATTTGGAGCTGCTGTCCTCGCTATTGCCACAGTTGACTGGCCCTGTGTTGGAACTGCCTGAGGCAACCCGGGCCCCCCTGGAGGAGCTTATGATGGAGGGGGATCTGCTTGAAGTGACCCTAGATGAGAACCACAGCATCTGGCAGCTGCTACAGGCCGGACAGCCTCCAGACATGGAAAGGATCCATACACTTCTGGAGGTAAGGAGAGGAGTCATGGGCAGGGCTAAGTCGGACTAAGTAGTCAGGGAGCCCAGGCCCTGGCTACTGGCAGGCCCACACCTGTCTTTTTTTGATAGCTGGAGGGTGAACCAGGATCTTGTGTAGCTCTGGCTGGTCTGATACTTGCTATATAGCCCAGGCTAGCCTTGATGTCATGTCAGTATTCCTGCCTCAGCCTCACAAGTGCTGGGATTACAGGCATCCACCACTAAGTCCCACTCACAACCTGTCTTTCTGCCTGTCTGTGATCACAGCTCGAGAAAGCAGAGCGCCATGGGAGTCGGGCACGGGGCCGAGCCCTGGAGAGGCGGCGCCGGCGGAAGGTGGATCGGGGTGGGGAGACTGATGATCCAACACGAGAGGAGCTAGAGCCAAAGAGGGTACGGAGCTCAGGGCCAGAAGCTGAGGAAGCCCAGGAGGAAGAGGAGCTGGAGGAGGAGACTGGGGGTGAGGCCCCCCCTGAACCCCTCCCCAGCACTGGCAGCCCCAGCACCCAGGAGGACCAGGATGGCTTAGAACCGGTGGTAGAGGCCACTTCAGACCCCTCAGCTCCTTTCTCTACTCTGACTTCCCGGCTGCTGATGCCATGCCCACAGCAGCCACCTCGGCAACAGTTGTGACAGTGGCTAAGCCTAGCACAGACCCCAACAAAGATCCCTCCTTGGCCTCAAGGATCCTCTTTCTGACCATCAAGCCTGCTTCTTGGAGGTGGGTGGGTAGGTGGGGGAGACTCCCCCCATCACCACCCCTGAGTCTGTGACTTTTATATTCTGACTCCAAGGTATTGTTCAGACCTCAGCTCTTGGGGGCCGGCCCCTGGAGTCCCCCATCCCTGGTAACCTCTAACCAGCATTCCCAGACACCAGAGGCAGATAGACAGGTGGGCAGGGGGGGAGGGGGATCAGCTGGGGCTGGGCCAGCGCCATTCCAGAGACAAATCCAGGGGATATGCAAACTGGGGGACCTCTCTCTTCTCCCTAGTTCTGGCCCTGGTCAGGCCATGCTACACTAACCTCCCCCCCTTTACTCTTTTGCCCCCCCCCGCCCCCCGGCCTTTTTACTTCCCCTACCTTCTCTACCTTCTTCCTTCCCTGTACTGTCCCACCCAGGAGGAGGAAACTTCACCTAGCTGTGCTCACTTTTATTTTAAGTGAATTTTGGGGGGAGCCAAATGGGGCTCCCTATGGTCTGAAGAAGGCTTTTGGTGCTTGTCCACACACCCACCTGAACCCTTCCTCCCCGTCCTCCCCTGTCTCCTTTCCTCCTCCTGGGTTCATGCTGTAATAAAAGAAGATTGTTGGTGTGTAATTAATTTGTTCAGAAGGAAAAGCAAAAGAAGAAACTTCGTTCCAGCTGAAGCCTATTTTAATTTTATTTTATTATTTTCTTCTTGGTAGAAATAAAACCCTTAGCAATGTTTTTTGGAAACATGTTTTTGAAGTGCATTTCTCTTCAAAAAGCAGACTCTTCCTCAGCTGTTAATGGAGCAGTGTTAGTACTAGCAGTAGTGCCAGGGCAGAGGCTTAGGGAACCAAGGATCCCACTCTGACTCTTACCAGCTTCGAACCTTGGACAAGTCATCCTGGTTCTCCCGCAAACCTAATTTGCACAGCAGTTTCCCTAGATTTGTGCTCTAGCTTCCTGTTCCCCACCTGAGGACATTTTCTCTGTGACTTGATTGAGGTATAGTATCTACGCCATAAAATACAACTGTTTTAAATATGTAATTTGGTGAGTCAGTCCATTGTTCTGGAAGTATAGATCTGATCATGCCACTACTGCTTGAAACTTTCTGTGATACTTCCTTTTAAAGTGAGACACAACCTCATCCTTTCTAGATCTTTTCTCGTCTACCATATGCCACCTTCAGAGCACCATCTTTGATGTTCCTCTGTTGGTGCTTTCTGTTCCTGAGTGTGTGCTTATTTGTAATTTCTGAGTTGTTCTAGGAAAAAAAAAAACTGCATTATACCATACAGTTCATCCACTTCAAGTATATATATGTATATATATTTATATATATAATTCAGTGGCTTTTAGTATATTTCAGTTATTCAACCATCACTGCAAAAAATTTTAGAATGTTATCACCCTCAAAAGAAACCCCACATTCCCTAGTGTGTTGTTGTCGTCATCATCGTCCCCACCCCATTTGTCTATTCTGGACATTTTATATAAATGAAATTGTGCAATAAAAAAAAAAGTGTGATGCTCCAAGTTTAATCGAGCCTTTATGTTTGACTGGGTTGAAGTAGCACTTGGTCAGAGTTTAAAGCATGAGTTAAAGAAAGTAATCAGAAAAATATTTGGACAGGGTGTCCCTGTAGCCCCAGCTGTCCTAGAACTCACTATGTAGACCAAGATGTCCTCAAACTCACAGAGATCCTCTTGCCTCTGCCTCCCAAGTACTGGGATTAAAAGCATGCACCACCATGCCTGGCTTACTAGTGATTTTTTTTTTTAATGAGAAAAGCATTGTTTTTAAAGAGAAAAACATTTAATTTTTTTTAAACAGGATCTCATGTATCCCAGGTTGGCCACAAATTCCCTATTATAGCTGAGGATAACCCTGAACTCCTGATCTNCCTCCTGGTACCTGCTGTGCTTTCAAACAACCGAGTGGAGCTGTCACTCACATAGCCTGCCATCTAAGTGGCTTAAACAAGTGTTTAAAGGGCACTGTTCAGTGGCTTTTAGTATATTTCAGTTATTCAACCATCACTGCAAAAAATTTTAGAATGTTTTTATCACCCTCAAAAGAAACCCCACATCCCCTAGGTGTGTTGTTGTCGTCGTCGTCGTCCCCACCCCATTTGTCTATTCTGGACATTTTATATAAATGAAATTGTACAATATATGATCCTTTTGTGTCTGGCTTCTTTGACTTAGCATAGCAGCTTCAAGCCTATTAACAGTCCTACAGTGGTTGGGCAGATTTTCCCCCTTCTGAGCCTCAAAGATGAAGGGCCTGTACTATATCAGGGACTACTTTTCTGGAGATTGTTTATATGTTTTTGTGAGTAGCTGCATGCATTTTTTTTCAGATAATACTAATCAATTGGCATCAGAAAGAGACCTTTGACCCTGCGAATTCTGAGAACTGTTCGATGTTGTTCTGAATGTTCTGTGCTCAGAGTTTACCTAGAGCATAGAGGAGGAAGCAGAAGCATGGAGGTCCTGCTTCACTAAGTAGCTTCCATTCATCCCTAGCTTCTCCCAGGCTTTTCTCAAGGTCTGCTGAAGGGTGTTAGTGCTCAGCACACTGCCGCTCTATTTTGTCCTTTATATGTTCAGAAGGCTCATTTTGCTCCACCTTTCTCCTTTCCCAGGATTTCCAGTTGATAGAAATCTAGTGATATGAGATATCCCACCTTCTCTTGGTGAGTTTCACTGGTGGGAACATGCCTCAGAACTGTCTCATCCAGTCTTTCAGTCTGTGTGTTGAAAGGCAAACACCAGTGAACAACCCTGTCCTTCCTGGGCCCAATTTGATCTCAGGCCTGCCACTCAAGGGGAAAAAGCTGACCTTTGGACCCCATTTCATCCTAGACTCAACTCAGGAGGAAAAGGCTGGACTTTTGTTTGCCTACCTGTTGTAATTAATCACGGAAATAGAGTTGGAGGTTGTAGAAGAGCCATCAGGGAACAGGTGCCTGAAGGAGCACAATCTTGGCACTTCACTACTACTGTACTTCAAGGCAGCTAGCCACGGAAAGAAGTGGCCAAAGGGAGAGGAAAAGATGGTGCCTACAAACCTACAGCAACTGCTGAACTGCTGAGCCCAAGGTTGGAGGGATAGGCCTGTCCTCTTAACCAGTTTCCAGGTAGCCTTTCCCAGCTTGGCACCTCCCTATCTTATCCCTCTCCTACACGTTATGGCCTTTCACAGTGTCTGTGTACCCCCCATGAACTTCACAGGAGCCATGGCCAGCATCCTCTAAGACCAAGATCAAATTGAAATTCTTCCAGACTTAACTTTGGTTTTATATTTATACCTCTTTCCCAGACATTCCCCTAGAAAAGGAGTGGTGGTGTCAAGTGAGTAAAAGATGTGGGGAGAAGAAAGAGGAGGTAGGTGGAGGAAATCTTACCTCAAGGTCATTTTCTCCTTTTAGAGATAACACCTTGCTCCTGCATGGTGCTAGACCCATATACCTGAGTTTGCTGGGGATGGAAGAAACATTACTTCTACTAAACTACCCGAAACTCTTCCTTTGGCTCAAGTGATCTTTTCCTCCCACCTCTAGTTCTGAAACACTAGGTTTAATAGGTTTCTTTCCTCTCCTCCTAAAGCTTTCTATAGTGAGAGTTCCCGGAGGGAAGAAGGCAAGACCCAGGCCTGAGTCTTCTGACTCTGTTTGGGGCTTTGGTGTCTGAAGTCAGTTCAGAAAGAGGAAGATAGATACAGAGTGCAGTTGGAGCTCCGAACTGCATGTGAACTCTGCAGGATGCCACTTTAGGAGTGGGACCTAGGTTTGAGAACCATGGTCAGCAGGGCCTCTGAAGGAATGATACTCCCAGAAGACCTGATAATGGGTGTGGAGAGAAATAAGGGAGAGCCCTTGCCCCTGGGGCACTTACATCCCAGAAAAGGGAAAGCAGGAGTTCCTTGTGAACATACTTCTGGGGCCAAGCTCCATACAAGATTGTTAACAAATTCCTTAGGAAATAGACCCCCAGAAGAATACGCCAGGATTAGGCATAGCCTGTAGGGATATGATTTTCATCTGTAAATCTAGAGTCCTATTCTGCATATCAGAAGGGTGCAAAGTAATTGGATATTGTTCATATCAGGACTTACTATTGGTAGGCTGGGAATTCAGCAATGCTGGCTTGGTAGGTAGAGGCTCATCTTGCTAAGGTTCTGCATAATCATCTCCATGCCTGTCTCTGTTGCTGCGTGACAGATTGCCCCCAAAACTGGCTTGGCAGGTACATGCATTTAAAAGCAACCCTCTAGAGATAGAACCACAAAGATTGCAAGCTTGAGGCTAGCCAGGGTTGCACAGCAGAGCCCTGTCACAAAAACAAAAAGCAAAAATACCATAAAGTAACTAAACTTGAGATAAGTTCTTAGTTCCGTGGGTTAGAAATCTGGGTATAACTTAACTGAATTTATCAGGGTCACTTAGGCTGCAATTTAGGTGTCAACTGGGGCTACAGTGGTCTATCTTGAGGCTTGATTGTGGAAGGATCCGCTTTGATCCCCTTCTGGCTGTTGACACGATTGTTTCTTACTGGCTATTGGACTGGGGTCACTCAGTTCCTTACCATGTGGATCTTTTTGTAGGGCAGTTTACAACATGGCAGCTTGCTCTGTCAGATCAATCAAGATAAGCAAGAGACAATGAGACAGTGGCAGCATGTGATACAGAAATCAGTCTATAATCTGATCTCAGGGGTGACATCCCATTGTTTTTACAATTGTATATTCATTAGGAGGGAGGGGAAAAATGTAAGTCTAGACTGCACTCAGGAGAAGGGAATTAAACCGAGGATGTAAATACCACAAGATGGGAGTCATTCTTAGAGAATGACGAGCATGATTGCTCTCATAGTGATTCATGTCCCTTCTACATACAAAGTATATTCGTTCCTTCCCAAGTTCTCTGAAGTCTCATGCCATTACAACATCACCTCAAATGTGAATGAATTGCCTTGTGTATTATATTCCTAATACATGGCTCAAGTATTATTTTTCTCTATGGTCAGGGTATAAGTTATCCATCCTCAGCACATCTAATATACAATGGCGGAAAAGGCACATACAGACACTCCAGTTCAAAATGGGTAAGGATCGTGTGTGGGCATGCCCTCCCGTGCACCTGTAGTGATTGGAGATAAGGGAATTAGTGGTTTACAACAAGTCTGAACTCTAGCTGGGCAGATGTCTTAATTTGACTCCAAGAGGAATAAATTTTCATGCTCTTGGCTCCGATTTTGGGGCTCGTGGGTCCACTGTGCCTTCTTCCTTTTATTGTGAGCAGTAGCATGCTTGCAGCTGAGTTTTTCTAATCTTCCTATTGTAGAGTTTTGGAGGGCCGGTGGCTTCTTATAATATCTCTGTAATCAGTTGCCATCGAGACGTGGTTCCACAAAAGGGCTTGCAGTTTCTTCTGTTGGCAGGTTGAACATTTAGCAGATTGCCTTGAGAGCAGTCCATATGTAGACCTTATAACTGCCATCGTGGCCACTTCATTCAAGAGTTTTTTGGATAGGATAAAAGTGATGTGACAGGATAGAGGTTGGCCACATCCACAGAATGGAATCTTATCTGATGGAGAGCTTTGGTCATGCATTCTCCCTGTTTATGTGAAACACTGTGCCCATTCCAAGACGGACATCCATATATACCTTTCCTCAGGTGTCGTTTTCAGCATTTCAGTCTTGTTCTTTCCAAATCCTTCACCCATGAATCCTGAGTCAGTGGACCTCTGAGACCATTTGTGATCATAATTTTCATACTGGGAAGATTGCCTTCTCACTGTTCTTTAAGATCAACCCTAAGTGGAACCCTGAATCTAGCCACTTTTAGTGGGTGCTAACATATCATGCAGAACCATCTAATTGACTATTGTATTCCTTAGTTATCTGCCATAAGGCCTCAGATACAGGGAAGAAAAATATGTAGCAGGTAGGATCCACTTGCGCAGGTAGGTTGCTTAGGTTTTCCAGACTTGCTTTTTCTTTTTTTGTCTTTTTGAGACAGGGTCTCCCTGTAGCCCCAGCTGTCCTGGAACTCACTCTGTAGACCAGGCTGGCCTTGAACTCACAAAGATCTGCCTGCCTCTGCTTCCCAAGAGCTGGGATTTAAGGCCTGCGCCACCACACCCAGCTCAGACTTGCTTTTATAAACTGATTTGATGGCATAGCATTGCAGCACATAATTTAACAAACCTTTTCTCTCTGCTTCTGAGACTCTTACATCATCATGCTGCCATGCAGCAGGTAAAAGTGCTTACTCTGCAAGCCTGGCAACCTGAGTTCATTCCCGGTACCCACGTGGTGGAAGGAGAGAATCAGCTGCAAGTTGATTCCTCCGTGTGTGTGCCAATGTCACCTGGACACACACAAATAGATGGAATGAAAATTTTTTAATGTAATATTTTGTTTCCAGAAGTCCTCAATTTGACCTTTCAACTCACTAATTTGTTACTAATTTCTACTGTGCCCCTTCTTTTTTTATTTTTATTTATTTATTTATTTATTTTATTTTATTTTATTTTTTGGGGGATCTTTTCGAGACAGGGTCTCCTTGTAGCCCCAGCTGACCTGGAACTCACTCTCTAGACCAGGCTGGCCTTGAACTCACAAAGATCCGCCTGCCTCTGCCTCCCTAGTGCTAGGATTAAAGGCGTGCGCCACCACGCCCGGCCGCCCCTTCTTTTTTTAATATATGTGTGTGTGTGTGTGTGTGTGTGTGTGTGTGTATTGTGTGTGTGTGTGGTGTATTTGTTTTCGTTTTGGGGGGAGCTGGCCTAGAACCTGCTATGTAAACCAGGCTGACCTCACAGAGATCCACCTGCTTTTGCTTCCCAAGTGCTGGGATTAAAGATGTGCACCACCATGCCCAATTCTTATACAGTATTTTTTATTTTTTTAGAATCTCATACATGCGTGCAGTGTATTTTGATCATCTCCACCCTCAGTCCAACTTACCTCAGGCTCCCTCCAAAACAGCCACCTTGAAACTTCATGTCCTCTGTTTTGTTGGTGGTGGGTTTTGCTTTGTTTTGTCTTTTTGAGACAGGGTCTCCCTTAGGTCCCAGCTGGCCTGGAGCTCTCTCTGTAGACCAGGTTGGCCTTGAACTCACAGAGATCCGCCTGCCTCTGCCTCCTGAGTGCTGGCATGCGCCACCACACCTGGCATGTTGTTGTTTTTTAATACCCAAATAAATGTCCAATTAGTATGGACTGTATGGTGTGTAGCTGCAGAGGTGTAGGGCCAAACACTAGAGCTTGGACAACCTACACTTGTTGGCCACAGCCCCAAGGAAAAATGATTCTCTTCCCTCCCCTTTCTCTTCTTTACGTCATGCATATTGTGTGTGTTTAAGTAATATATTCAGGGTCTGGAGAGATAGCTCAGTGGTTAAGAGCACGGACTGCTCTTGTAGAAGATCCGGGTTCGATTCCCAGCACCCACATGGTGGCTAAGAACCGTCTTTAAGCTGAGTGTGATGGCGTACACCTTTAATCCTAGCACAGGGGAGGCAGAGGCAGGAGGATCTCTGAGTTCAAGGCCAGCCGGGTCTACAGAGTGAGCTCCAGGCCAGCTGGGGCTATAGGGAGACACTGTCTCTAAATCAATCAATCAATCAATCAATCAATCAATCAAGGAACTGGAAAAATCCGCTGGGCCAATAAAAAGAGGACAAAACTTCATGAATTAATCTGATGCCACTCTGGTGAACCATGATTAATAGTCTGGGTCACCAGGGGTTAGCACTAACTCAGAACTGATATCCATGTACTTCAAGAAGTCTTGGTATTTTTCTGTCACCAGCACAGAGGTCTCTGGTGAAAGCAAGGAGGGAAATTTTACTGTATATACTTGTAAAAAGTATAGTAAGGCTTCTCTTCAAAGGAACCCTTCCCCTTCATTCAAGGGGAAGTGTGTGAACTGAGGAGTGATTGGGACTCTCTAGTTTGGTGCCTAGACCTTCATTTGTGATATTAGATTTTTTTTTGGTTATATAACAAATAGGAATTTATTAGACTGTCCATCCATTTTAGTACTAGGGAAACCATATTAAATTAGTATTACAGATCTACACAGGTCTGTCTATTCTGACCATTTCCATCCATTATAGGAACCATACTCAATTTTTCTCTGGAGATGATCTCATCATTTTCAGTGAAATCTTTTAAATGGGACATGATTATAGTACTTATCATCTCTATCCTAGTTAGCCAAAAGTGGAAATGACCGTGTAAGAGGTTTTTAGGATGATCAAAAGCTGGAATTGAGACAATGGGCATATCCACTTGCAGGGGACACCAGAAAATTGTAGTCTGAATTTGTCCCCAGGATGAGGAAAAAGGTTTCATGACTACCTGGCCAGTGTCTCCATATTTCATAATATATTTTTCAAAGCCCTTGTGAAAAGTGTTAATATAGTGAGTTGAATGGATTACTATGATTAATCAATTCTAACCTTTTATTTGGGGGGAGTCTTTTTTGAGACAGGGTCTCCCTGTAGACCAGGCTGGCCTTGAACTCACAGACATCCACCTGCCTCTGCCTCCCAAGTGCTGGGATTAAAGGTGTGCGCCACCACTTTTTTTGGTGTTTTTGAGATAGGGTTTTTTTTTTGGGGTTTGGTTTTTTTTTTTTTTTTTGAGATGGGATCCATATTAAAAAGTTTGACCTTATCAAAACCATATAAAGATTTCACAGAAGATGGTTATAGAACACATCATCTTTTATGAATATAAACACAAAACCTCAACAAAATCTTAAACTAAATCCAGCAGATTAAAAGTATTATAAACTGTGACAAGTAGGATTTACTCTAGGAATGCAAGAGTGAGTCAACATAAGAAAATCACATTAATAGAACAAAAGGGAAAAGTACAGAAAATACACTTCAGATGTAGAAAAGGTACTGCAGCACTAACTATGTCAACATTAGAATTGGCCAGAACAAATAAAAGCTGAACTCTTAAATTTAGTTTTTAAGAGCAGCCCAAACTCAGGACAGTCATTTCCTAGGTATCTGTTGGAACTGTCTCCTGGAACTGTGCTGATGGAGCTGTCCTGTTGGAACTCAGTTCCTGGAACTGAGTCTGGCCTCACCCATAATTTTTTTTTCAAAGCCCATTTTTATTTATTTTTTTTTCATTTTTAAATTTATTTTCATATGTGTATGAATGTATTGTCTGCATGCAGGTTGGTGCATCTGTGTCGTGCAATGCCGCGGAGGTTGTCAGATTCCCTGGAACTGGAGTTAAAGACGGTTTTCAGCCGCCATGTGGGTGCTGGGGATCGAACCCGGGTCCTCTGCAAGAGCAGCCGGCACTCTTAACCGCTAGGCTATCTCTCCAGCCCCTCAAAGCCAATTTTTATTGAAGCTTTGTGCATGTCATACAAAATTTCCAATCAAGTCTAGACCCATTCCCCCTTCCTTCCCCCCCACCCCACCAGAGCTCATGGAATTCTGCCAAACATGTTTCACCGTTTCAGTCAGTTCTTGGACCCAGTCTCTTGTTCCTTCCAATCTGCATCACTCCAAACTATGCATGCCACATATATCTTTTAGTATCTTCAGCTTATGATTTTTTTTTTTAATTAGGCTGAAAGATGTCATGTTTGAAGGCTCCTCCTTGGCAAGCCCAAACAACCATCAGTCCTGCCCTTGTGCTCCACACTGGGGTTTTCCTTTGCCATGGTCACCAAATAAGGTTCAGTACGCACCGCATCCCTGTCTTGATCTTCCTGTACTGGTCTCTGTGATACAGCCTGGGTAGTCGAACAACGGCAGTCTATACTCTGAAGAAGTAGAAACCTCAGTAGTAGCTGAGACCACAAGCTGGATTTCCCAGCAGTCCCCATCTGGCATTGAAGGTTTGGAGGATTCTTGGAGAGACGTGAGTCTTCAGTCCATATTGGAAGGTTGAAAAGCTATGTCTCATGTCTTTGAAGGATGGCAAAAGCAGTGGCAGCCACAGGGTAGCTGCACTTGCCAGTAAGACAGGCAAAGCAACTGTTCTTTTTTGTCTTTTTACTAAGATCTCATTTTATACCTGAAGTACAATTTCTCAGGCCTTACTAATTATTTCTGGTTATACTTTCCTTTTGGATGCTTAAGGTCACATTGTGAGCCCAGATTAACCAAGGTTTTTGTTTTCTCAAGGTCAGTTGAGGATCTGGTCCTCAGGTTTTTGGTTTTTGTTTTGTTTTGTTTTTGAGGGGGGAAGGGAGCCCCAGGCTCCTTTTGGCTTTTCATTTACCAGTTTCATCCATTTGAGGACAAAGTCAGGTCCTGCTAGACCAGGCTTCCCTTTTTGAAGCATGAGCAGACTTTCCTCTTTATAGACTGGACACTGGCTGAAGTCCTATTAGTGGATCTCCAAGACCTCCCTCCACAGGAAGACTGGTGACTCACATTTGCAGGATGCCCACCCATAATTTTATTCAGAATGGTTTCTCCAGCCTCAATTGGGGAAATACAAGCTTTGACTCCACCCTACTCTTAGCAGACCTACTGGCCTTTTCATCCCTACTTCTAGAATATCTCAATCACCCAAGGTCAATGTCCTTCCCAACCTCCACTGTGTCCAGTAAAGATGGAGCACACCTTTCAGTGCTTTGATATGTTAATTCTCAAGAATACACTGACTAATACACTCACATCTATTCAATCATCTTTTTTGGCTTGAGTACCAAATTGAGGTTGCCTAGGAAAGGACATCAGACATGGATTTGCTGGCGTTAATTAAGTCATTAGTTTAGGTATCCATTTATAAAAATCACTCCCTCAAGATTGCTAATTTCAAAATGTTGCAAGATCCAAGATCAATATATAAAAATCAGTTGTTTGAAATGGGTCAGTGGTTAGAAGCACTTGCTATTCTTGTGGAATACCTGCATTCATTTCCCAGCACTCCCTTGGTGCCTGACAACAGTAATCCCAGTTCCAGGGAATATGGCATCTTCTGCTCTCTGTGGGCACTGCATACACACAAAAGTATAAGTGAAATTAACAAAAATTTTAAAAATAAATTCATTAACTTAAAAAATCAGTTGTTTTTATACATTAGTTAACAAATGATCCGAAATTGAAATTAAAGGCAATTCCATTAGCATCTGAAAAAAATACATAGGAGTAAGTTTAATTTTGGAGGAGAAAGGCATTGAAAACTATAAAAAGGTTGCTGAAAGAAATTAAAGACCTAAAAAATGGAAAGATATTTGTGTTCAGCTATTGGAAGACAATATAGTTAAGATTTAATACTAGCCAAAGAGATCCACAAATTCAATGCAGTTCCTATGAAAATTCCAGCTATCTTTTTATAGAAACAGACTTGCAAAGGACCAATAAAATGAATAGCCAGAAAAGTCTTTAAAAAGGAATCAAATGGTGCTGGAGCCTAAACCTAAAGATGCATACATGATAGACAAGCATTCTACCACTGGGCTAAGTTCTCCCAGCCAGCCAGTTGACTTCTGACAAGAATACCCAATAAGGGAGAGAATAGTGTCTTCAAAAGATGCTGCTGGGACAGCGGAATTTTCGTATGTAAAAGAATGAAATTGGACCTCCTGCTTCTCACCGTATACCATTAACTCAATTTTGATCAATTATATAAACTAAAACCAGGGCTGGAGAGATAGTTCAGTGGATAAGAGCACTGGCTGCTCTTGCAGAGGACCTGAGTTCAGTTCCTAGCAGCCATCTGATGGCTAACAACCATTCATAACTCTAGTTCCAGGGGATCCAATGTCATCTTCTGACCTCCATGGGCATTGTACAGCACAGATCATACACTCATATACAGTTACACTCATACACTTACACACATGCAAGCCATACATTCATATACAGAAAATACAAATAAAATTGTTAAAAAAGAACTAAAACCATAAAACTCTTTAAGAGGAAACACTTTTGATTTTCATGACTTTAAATTCTGTAGTGGATTTTTACATATAATAGAAGCGTGGGCAACATCAGCAGATTATAGTTCATCCAGATTTTTTTTCTGCATCAAAGGATATTATCAAGGCTGGAGAAATAAATGGCTCAGTGGTTAAGAGCACATCTTGCAGCGGACCCAGGTTCAGTTCTCACCACCCACATAGTGGCTAACTGTCCTTAATTTTAGAAACCATCTTTAATTCCAGTTTCAGGGAATCCACCACCCTCTTCTGGCCTCAAAGGGCATCGAACAACCATGGGTGCACTTACATGCAGGCAAAATACTCATATACATATCACAAGATAATTTTAAACGACATCAGCTGAGCATAATGGTGCATACCTGTAATCCCTGCACCTGAGAGGCAGAGGCAGGCATATCTTTGTGAGATTGATGCCGGCCTGCTCTACATAGTTCCAGGCCAGCCGGGGCTACAGGGAGAACCCATCTAAAAATACAATACAATACAATACAATACAATACAATACAATACAATACAATACAATACAATACAATACAATACAGAAAACATCAAAGAAATAAAAAGGGAGCCTATGCATATGTGTCTGTGTATAGATATATCCACATGAGTACAGGTACTGGCAAAAGCCAGAGAGGACATCAGATCCCCTGGAGCTGGAATTACCAGTAGTTGTGAACTGGGAACTGAACTTGGGTCCCCTGGAAGGGCAGTATGTGTTCTTCACTGCTGAGGATATATATATATATATATATATATATATATCCTCAAACCTACAAGCCCTTTGTTATACACCATAAGAAAATAATATAGAACCAATTTAATGGTACTTATGTGCACAATAGACTAAAAAATGGGATGTTTCATACATATTAAAACCTTTTATCCCAAATGAAATATCAAAATAATTTGCAGCTCACTGATAACTCCAGGAAATAAATTCTCATCCAATTTTCAATGAATTTAAGCAAAAAGGACAAATTGATTAGACCATGGATATACTGATTTGAACTTAAGGAACTAGTGTGTAACAATGGTACTTTTACACTGAACTGACAAAAGCATAGAATTTTTTGTTGTTGTTCTTTTTGAGACAGGGTCTTCCTGTAGCCCCAGCTGTCACGGAACTCACTCCGCGTAGACCAGGCTGGCCTTGAATTCACAAAGATCTGCCTGCCTCTGCCTCCCAAGTGCTAGGATTAAAGGCGTGTGCCACCTCGCCCTGCAAAAGTATAGAATTTTATGGTTAATAAATGTATAAGTCATTTTTTTGGACTTTTTGAGATAGGATCTCCTTGTAGCCCCAGCTGGCCTGGAACTGACTATGTAGACCAGAGATCTGCCTGCCTCTGCCTGCCAAGTGCTGGGACTAAAGGCATGTGCCACCATGCCTGGCGTAAAAGTCAGTTTTAAAAATATGTAACACTGTCGGGCATGGTGGCACACGCCTTTAATTCTAGCAAGTGGGAGGCAGAGGCAGGCAGATCTTTGTGAGTTCAAGGCCAGCCTGGTCTACATAGCGAGTTCCTGGACAGCCAGAGCTACTAGGAGACCCTGTCTCCCAAAAGAACAACAAAAAATATGGAACACTTCATGAATTTGCATGTCATCCTTCCACAAGGGTCACACTAGTCTCTGTGTCATTTCAGTTTTAGTACATGTGCTGTTGAGTGCCCCTAGAGTTTATCTTTAAATCATGTATCTGCTAAGAATTTACCATCCAAATTATGAAAAGACCTTACACAACTCAACAACAAAAAGACATTCCAGTTTTTAAATGGGCAAAAAATAATCTGAGAATGGTGGCATATGACCAATCCCAATACTCATGAAGCAGAAATAATAGGATTTCAAGTTAGAAGTCAGCCTGAATTGCACAAGACCCATTCTCTAAATAAATTAAATAAATCTTGAATAGATATTTTTCCAAAGAAGATATGAAAATGGTCAAGAAGCACATGAAAAGATACTTGGAAGTTACCAAGGAGTTGCAAATAAAAGCCACAGAGGCATTACTTCATACTTAGTAAAATGGAAAGTGTGTGTGTGTGTGTGTGTGTGTGTGTGCTAGTGTTGACAGCCACAGATCCTTGAGTGTTCAAGGCCTAGTGGATGAACTAGTAGACACAGTCACAGAGGTATACAGCCCCAGGACCTAAGATCTAGAGGCTTATTGTTCCAAGCTTTACAAGCCAGAGATTTACTGTTCCAGGTATTCAGATTGGAGGGTTATTGCTCTGGGCTTTCACCACTAACCAACTCTGGTACTTGGTAGGGTTTTCATCATCATCTAGCACTAGTGAGTGGAAGTAGCAGGTAGTGCCATCTAGTTTTAACTCCTGTGTTGGTGTTGGGACCCTCAGCTCCTATAGTGGCCAGTGTTAGAGCTCTCAGGCCTTTAAAGCTTGGCCACTCCCTGGCACTGTTGTGACTGGGACTCAGTTTCTCACCTCTGGCTTTTCACAGCCTTCTGTCATTCTTCACTCTTGGCTCTCATTCTTCTATAACTCCTGGAATTCTGTTCTTCACCACTTAGGCTCCCCATCATTTGTGGCCCCAGCCACTCTTCAGGTGTCCTGTTACTCCTATTGATGCTCCTGAGGCAAGGCAACTTGCCACCTTTTCCACTGCTGTGACCCTGCTACCACTTCTACAGTCTCCTTCATGTTACAAGGTTGGCCACTCTACTGATGATAAAGATCAGAAAACAAAATATCACTAGAGAGATGGTTTTTAATGGGTGTAATATAATACCAGGGGACAGCACTGTGTTTCTCCCTCCTAACTTGAAAACGGAACCAAATAGCTTGTAATAAGCAGGTTGGTAATAAGCAGGCCAAAAAAGGATGTGTGGTGAGGATGTTTGCACCAATCAAAGGCCTGCTGGGACACCAGGGGAAGTGTTTCACTAGCATTTGCTGAGGCTTGTAATGGCAAAAAGATCAGGACAAGCTGTTTGAAAGGCACTGTCAAAACAGCACTTTCTAGAGCTGGAATTCAGGAGCAAGTAACTGTGGGTGCAGTGTAGCTTCCTCTAGGCATCCATGGAGTATTCAAAGCAGCCAGGCTGAGGTGAGAGTACTTTGGCTGGCTGTCAGAGGTCCATTTGTTGATAAAGTTCTTTGATTATGGGGTAGCTAGGCATAAGAGATAGGCCTGTCAAAGAGCCTGATCTTGACAGTGTTCACATAAAGCATTAAAAGTTTTTAGAGGGCTGGAGAGATAGCCTAGCGTTTAAGAGTGCCGACTGCTCTTGCAGAGGACCCAGGTTCGATCCCCAGCACTCACATGGCGGCTGAGAACCGTCTTTGACTCCAGTCCCAGGGGAATCTGAAGCGCTCTTCTGACCTCAGTGGCATTGCACGACATGGGTGCACAGACCTGAATGCAGACAGTACATTCATACACATAAAAAATAAAATTAAAGTTTTTAGAATAAAGATTTAATGGAAGCTCTGCAACAAACCAATAATTCTAATAGCATTTAACAGTATTAATAGTATTTAACAATGATTAACATGCTTAATTTTCTGCCTGAGTATTCCAGGGAGAGATACATCCATCTCATCTGTCACAGATAAACCTTGAAAACATTCTCAATGAAATAATGCAGACACAAAAGGATACAATTTGATAGGGCATGATGGTGCATACCTTTAATCCCAGCATTTAGCATCCAGGAGGCAGGGGTAGGTCGATCTCTTTTGAGTCTGAGGCCAGCCTGGTCTACATAGAGAGTTGTAGCCAAGCCAATGAATGGTTCAATGGATGTATAGTGAGACCCTGTCTCAAAAATGGACAAAAATTGTGTAACTCCATTTATATGAGGTTATTTGGACTTCCAAATTATTATTATTTTTTTTGGTCTTTTTGAGACAGGGTCTCCCTTTAGTCCCAGCTGGCCTGGAGCTCACTATATAGACCAGGCTGGCCTTGAACTCACAGGGATCTGCCTGCCTCTGCCTCCCAAGTGCTGGGATTAAAGGCACCAGCCCGGACTTTCAAATTCTTAAAAGACAGAAACCAGATTAGAGGTTATGGGCTCTGGTAATATGCTCGAATATGATTGCTTAATGGGTTTATTTTCTGTTTGGGGTGATAAAAGGTTTTTTTTTAAACTACATAATAGTGATGACTGCAAAACATTGCAAATATAAACTAATGCCACATAGTTATACACTCAATAATGGTTAAGTGGCAGCAAAAAAAGTTTAACTGAATCTAAAGTTATGTTTCTTTCTCTTGAGCTATTATTCACAGTTAACACATATTTCTGAGGTTTCTCTCAATATAAATGATCTGTTCTTCATTTTTTTGTGTGTGTATATGTGTATGTGTTCTCTCCTCGTGGATTGAATTCTGCTTCTGAAATGTTCAGGACTCTGAATTCAGAAAAGAGTCTGGAAGCCACAAGTGGCAATCTGGTGGATATGAAGAAAGAATAGCCAAACCTTTTTGTGATAAAGACGCTTCTTTTTTTAAAAATTGAATTTTTTGGCTGGGTGTGGTGGCGTACACCTTTAATCCCAGCACTTGGGAGGCAGAGGCAGGTGGATCTCTGTGAGTTCAAGGCCAGCCTGGTCTACAGAGTGAGTTCTAGGCCAGCTGGGGCTACAGGGAGACCCTGTCTCGAAAAGACCCTCCCCAAAAAAAGATAAAAAAAAAAATTGAAGTTTTACAATTTTCAGACAATATAGTTTGATAGCATTTAGATCTCCTATCTAAAGATGCCTCTTATATTTTCTCTTAAAATTTTTTATTTTTATTTAAATTTTTTTAGATTCTTTTTATTGCTTGAGAACTTCATACATGCATATAATGTATTGTGATCACATCCACTTCCTAATTCCTCCTCTCCAACTCCTCCCCTATGCCCTGACCACTTTCCCCTCCCAACTTCTTGTGCTTTGTTTTCATATCATGCTGCCTTTATTGGCATGAGTGTAGGAACATTTTTGGAACATGTGTAGCCTCTCCAGGATTACATCTCTGAAGAAAAGTGACTTTGGTTCCTCGAGCAGCCATAATCTGTCAGTAGCTCCTCAGTTGGGGTGGGTTTTTACCAGCCCTTCTCCCTTCTGTGCTGGGATTTTTGGCTTATTCGATCTTACACTGCTTTTGTGCATGTAGTCACAGTTGCTATGAGTTCATGTATGCAGTGGCCTTGTCATGGCTGGCAATACTGTTTCACTGTACAAGTTCCCTTGACTCTTGTTTTGTTTTGTTTTGTTTTGAGACAGGGTCTCCCTGTAGCCCTAGCTGCCCTGGAACTCACTATATAGACCAGGGTGGCCTTGAACTCACAGAGATCTGCCTACCTCTGCCTCGCAAGTGCTGGGATTAAAGGTGTGCGACACCACACCTGGCAAATATTTTATTATTTTTATTTTATGTGTATGAGTGAGTGAGTGAATTGCCTGCATGTGTGTAAGTGCATGCCATTCAGTGCCTGAGGAGGTCAGAAGAGGGTGTTGGATCTCCTGGAACTGGACTTACAGTTACTAACCTCCATGTGGGTCCTGGGAATTGAACCCGGGTCCTCCGCACGTCAGTGCTCCTAATTGCTGAGCCGTTTCTCAAGTCCCTCCCCTGACTCTTACAGTCTTTCTGCTCCCTTCTGCAATGTTCCTTGAGTCTTAGGGGCAGGGTATGATATAGATATCCCATTTAGAGCTGAGCACTTCACAGTCTCTTATTCTCTGTCTTTTGCCTAGTCATGGGTCTCTGTATGTATCATCATCTACTGCCAAAAGAAGCTTCTCTGATGATGGTTGAAAAAATGCCCTTTTCTGGGCTGCAGAGATGGCCCAGTGATAAAGAGCCCTGGCTGCTCTTGTAGAGGCCTGGGTTCTGTTGCAAGCACCTACATGGTAGCTAACAACCATCTGTAACTCTAAATACTGGACTCCAACACCCTCTCTTACCTCCATGGCCACTGCACGCACATAGTGCACATATATAAATACAGGTGAAACACATAAAAATATTTTTTAAACATTTTATTTTTATTTTATGTATATGAATGTATTACCTATGTGTAGGTAGGTGCACCTCTGTTATGCAGTGCCCGAGGAGGTCAAAAGAGGGTGTTGGATCTCCTGGAAGTTTAAAGATGGTTGTTAGCCACCATGTGGGTGCTGAGAATCGAACCTGAGTAGAAGACTTTTAAAGAAGTTAAAAGCACCCAGTGTTCTTTACTGCTGAGTGTTCTTTACTGCTGAGTCATCTCTCCAGCCCCCAAATAAATACATTTTTAAAAGATACCCTATTCCATGGGTATAAGAGTAAGTACTCAGGGGACAGTGTATTAGTATGTCCATTTAGCAGAATAACAGTATTAGGTTCTCCCCTGTGACTTAGGCAACCAAAGAATTTGGGCCCTGTTAAGGGTAGGTACCAGGTATGAGTTCCCTCTTATGGAGCAGGCCTTAAATCCAACCAGAAAGTGCTTCATTACTCCTATAACATTCTTGCCACCGTTGCGCCACTGTGTATTTTATTTTATTTTATTTTATTTTTGTCTTTTTGAGACAGGGTCTCCTTGTAGCCCCAGCTGTCCTAGATCTGCCTCCCTCTGCCTCCCAAGTGCTGGGATTACAGGCATGTGCCACCACGCTGGGCTGTTATAGCTTTATTTATTTAATTAAAAAAATTTTTATTGTATGTGTACAAGTGTATTGCCTACATGTATTATTTAAGTGCACCCATGTTGTGCAATGCCCTCAGAGGTCAGAAGAGGGTGTTAGAGCCCCTGGAACTGGAGTTATGGACAATTATGGGTCTTGGGAATTGAACCTGGGTCATCTGCAACAGCAGCCAGTGCTCTTAACTGCTGAGCCCTCTCTTCAGCCCCATCAGTGGCTATATCTTTCCAAGCCAGTCATTATTGTAGCTTTTGAGGTTCACAGCAGGGCAATACTGTTGATGACTTTTGTCCCCAGCACTATGAAAGCTAGCCAGTAAAGATGAAGCCTCTAGGTATAAGCTTGATTTCTTCATGTGCTATGACTCAAGTATGTGCTATCTTCAGCAGTAGGGTACACCATCAAGTTCTGGAGGGTAGCCAAGAACAATGGCAGTATCTTGTAATTTGTAATGTTTTTTTGGGGGGGGGATGGGATATGGGATCTCACTGACTAACAATAAAAAGGTATCTCCAAAAAAAAAAAAAATGCTGGGCATGGTGGCGCACGCCTTTAATCCTAGCACTTGGGAGGCAGAGGCAGGCAGATCTCTATGAGTTCAAGTCTACAGAGTGAGTTCCAGAACAGCTGGAGCTACAGGGGGACCCTGTCTGAAAAAGACAAAAAAAAAAAAAAAAAAAGGTATCTCATGCCTGGCTTTTTCATTTGCTAAATAATTCAAATTCTTTCCCTAACCCCGAGTACTTTTCTCTCCCAACTTCATGTGCTTTGTTTTTAAATCCATTGAATCCATGTAGTGCTGCCTGTATGGGCATGGGTATAGAACCATATATTGGAGCATGTGTAACCTCTCTGGGATCACATCCCTGAAGAAAACAGATTCTTGCTCCTGTGTAAGTATTAACTCCATTCCTTGGATATACCACAGTGTGCTTATCCACTCACCTATTGAAGAGTGCCCTGGTTGTTTAAAACGTTTGGACACTTTTTTGTTGTCGCTGATATATAGTAGCCTAAACTGACTCAGAACTTGCCTATGTATCCCAGGTTGGCCTCAAAATCCCAATATTACTTTCTCCTTCTCCTGAGCATTGGGATTAAAGGTATATGTCATCATGCCTGACTAAACTTGAACAATAAGTAAAGCTGGGGATAAACATTTGTGGCAGACTTTTCTCTGGTTGTAAGTTTTGAATTTATAGGTAAATTATCAAGGAATGCAGTTGCTGGATTGCATACTAAAAGGATGTCTCTTTTTTTGTATGTAATATATTTTGATCAAGTCTACCCCATTCCTTCCTCTCCAATTCCTTTCCTATCCCCACTACCACTATTAGCTCCCAACTTCATTCCTCCTCCTCCTCCTCCTCCCCCTTCTCCCTTTCCCTAGACCCGAGCCCCCTGACCTACCTCCTTGACCCTCTCGTCCCTCCCCAGCTTACCATCCTCTTTCCGCCCCTCCCCCATCCTCCTTTTTGAAACTGGTTCTCACTATAGCCCCATCTGGGACCAGAACTCACTATGTAGACTAGGCTGGCCTTGAAACACACAGATATCTGCCGTGCCTTCTGCCTCTCAAGCTGCTGGCGACTAAGGTATGTGCCACCATGCCCAGATATGTCTTTTTTTCCTATACTTTCTTATTTTTTTTTTATATTTTTATATACAACCAAAGTGATGATCTTATGAGTACAAGCAATCCTTCATTTAAAACCATTTGCAAGCAGTTTTGCCCAATCCCAAACAGCCCAAGGGTCCCACCATCCAGCTGGCGGGCGGGGGGGGGGTGGGGGGTGTCATGTTCAATTGAGTTGATCAAATAAGTGTCCAGGCTATATTGCTGTAGTTCAACCATTCACCCCAATCGCAACGCTTACATTCTTTCTACCACCCCCCCTTTCCACAGATTGTTCCCTAGGCTTTAGAAAAGGGGCACAGTGGGTGGACGAGAAGCAGCAACAAAACAGTCTACTTTCTCTGGAGCTGTTGTTTTGGACTCTGGTCAGTTTCTGGCTGTTTCCTTTCATGGGCTGACCATTTGTCCAGGAATAACCTTTCAATCCTACTAAGTAAGGAAAATTAGATATATAGGTATTTAAAATAGCTAATTGTATTCTTATGGCTTATGCGTTTTTGGGGTATAGACACATAGAATTTGGATGGTATAGTTACTCCATTGAATTACGTTTTTTTCTGTAACAATATGGAAGGTCTTACTGTGGCTTATAAACTCTAACCAGACTGCAGATTGTAAGCTTGTTGTACGCAGCGTGGGTCTATTCCTCCACAGGGGGAGAGCTAATAGCCAATAGATTTTGGGCATAACAGGCCATATGGCTGCCACTGCTGCACAGTATTTATAGGCAGGTGAGGTGTAGCTGGTTGCTGATGGAGGAGTCTTGCTTGACTCAAGGAGACCATATTTTTGCTATTGGTTTAGTGGCCTTTGGTAACACTCTCTGGTATTCCAGAGACCCAATTCCACTTGCAAGTTGCAGTCTCATACACTTTCCCATGCTTATATTGGTCTTCGACAGCAGGGCCTATCGCCTCTCTTCTTGCAGGACTCCCAGTTTACAGGCAAGAAGCCTTTACCTTTTGGGTGGGCTTGGATCTCCCTGGCCAACACTTCTCACTTGGTAGAATAATCCTCTGCTGATATCAGAGCTCTCTGTCTTCACTCATTTTGCTTAAGTGCATAGCTTAAGGAGACTTTAGTATTATATTTGGTTCTGAATAGAGAATAATCCTTTTCACAGTTCCTATGTCTATTAGTCAATTAAAGAAGGCAGTTTTACCAGTTTTATAAGAGATTACCTCTATAACAGTTGGCTCCAATTTACAGTTAGAGAACGATCTCATCATCATCATCATATTTCTCCTTGTTCTATGGAGGGGAGGTAAGAAAGTCTCTCATATTAAAAAACCACAGAGTCCACCTAGTCAGTATGAGCCATCTACTAGAGCATGGATAGCCTCTCAGGGTATGCATCCCTGAAAACTGTTGACTTTCTTCCAGCAGCTATCAGTTGCCAATTGCTCCTCAGCTAGGGTTGGGGCTTTCTGACCTCCTTTACACTGAGATTTTTGTTTACCTTGATGAGTAGGTCTTGTTGCAGCCATTGTCAGTTAATATGTACAGCTGCCCTGTTGTGTTCAGAAAGACTGTTTTGCTGTAGTCATCCATCTGCCTATGGTCCTTAAAATCTTTCTTGATGATCCCTGAGCCTTACCATAAGGAGATATAGGGGCTGGAGAGATGGCCTAGCGGTTAAAAGCACTGACTACTCTTACAGAGGACCTGAGTTTGATTCCAGGCACCCACATGGCGGCTAAGAACCATCTTTAAACCAGGCGTGGTGGCACATGCCTTTAATCCTAGAATTGGGAGGCAAAGGCAGGCACATCTCTATGAGTTCAAGGCCAGCCTGGTCTGCAGAGTGAGTTCCAGGCCAGGTAGGGCTATAGGGAGACCCTGTCTCCAAAAAAAAGGAGATATAATGCAGATTTCCCATTTAGGGCTGAACTTTCCTCAATCTCTTATTCTCTGCAAGTTGATGAATTGCGAGTCTCTGTTAATTGCAATCTACTACAAGAAGAAACTTCTCCATGAGAGTTGAGTGATGTACTTATTTATGGGTATAACAATAAGTGTTTGGGAGTCAGTTTGATAGCAGTAGTTTCTCCAATAGGGCCTAGGTCCTATATGGCCTTGAGTTATTGGCCCCATTAACAGTGCCAAGCATAAGTTCCATCTTGTGAAGTAGGGTGAAGTAGGCCTTAAATACAATCACAATATGGTTGATTACTTCCATAATGTTCATTCTACTATTGTACCAGTAGGCATACTTGCTAGGCCATTTATTATTGTAGCTCACAAGGTTTATAGCTGAGTAAGACTACTGATTACTTTTCTCATCTAATAGCATGTGTAGTATTTTCCACCAGTATGGCAGCTGGGTAGTAGGGAGGAAGATTCCATGTCAGTATCAGCTTGATTTCTCCATGTTTTATGACTCAAGAATGTGGTTGGTATTTTCAGAAATACTGTCTTACCATCAAGTTCTGGAGAGTAACCAAGAACAATGGCAATATCTTATAATGTTTGTTCGGGGTTTTGGGGAATCCACTGACCAACAACTCCAAAAGAGGTAACTCATTCCAGGCACTAAGATGTTTCTTTTAATAAGAATGCATCAAACTTCTCCAAAGTCGTGACCCATCAAACTTCTCCAAAGTGGTGGTACCATTGTACATTCCCACAAGCAATAGATAGCGTTAAGTTCTGGTTGCTCCACATCCTCAACATTTGGTGTAAGGGTTCTTGATTTCAGCTATTACAGTAGGTATGTAGTGGTATATCATTGTGGTCTTAATCTGCATTTCAGTGGTGGTATATGTGGGTATGTGGAGTTTTTTCACATACTTTTAATTTATTTTCTTCTTTTTTAGGGCTATAGTGAGAACCAGTGCTCTCAAAAAAGGATGGATGGGGGAGGGGCGGAAAGAGGATGGTAAGCTGGGGAGGGACGAGAGGGTCAAGGAGGTAGGTCAGGGGGCTCGGGTCTAGGGAAAGGGAGAAGGGGGAGGAGGAGAGGAGGAGGAATGAGAGTTGGGAGCTAATGTGGTATGGGATAGGAAAGGAATTGGAGGGAAGGGAATGGGCTAGACGCGTTGAAGGCAAGCCATCGTATTTACGTACAAAAAAAGAGACATCCTTTTAGTATGCAATCCAGCAACTGCATTCCTTGATAATTTACCTATAAATTCAAAACTTACAACCAGAGAAAAGTCTGGCTGGCGGTCCACAAAACTAGGTTTATATCCTCTCCCCATCTTTACTTATGGTCTAGTGTAGGTGTACAGGCATAGAGACACAGTAGACCCTTTAAGTTCCCACATGCGCAGGTAGAAGGGAGCAAAGTTATAGTATGTTTTTTGAAGGCCGAACCTGGGATACATAGGCATAGCTTGTCTGGGTAAGGTCAGTTAGGGCCTTACTAATATAGAGCAAGTGAGACAGCTTGTAGCAAAAAAGCTCTTCGCAAGACCTTTTTAACAACAACGGGCACCTTCAATAGGTGATTGCCATAGCACACTGTGGTATAAGCCAAGGAATGGGAGTTAAATACTTACCCATGACCAAGAATCTGTTTTTCTCTTTCTTCAGGGATGTGGATCGCCAGAGAGGGCCTTTACACATGCTCCAATAGATGTTCTATACCATGCCCAAAAAGCAGCACTACATGGATTCAGTGGGTTAAAAACTATGTGAAGTTGGGAGATAATAGAAATGTACGTGTGCGGGGGTTAGGGCAAAGAATTTCCGAATTATGTTAGCAAATGAAAAAGCCAAGGCAATGAGAAGACCGTTTGGTTTGTTTTGTTTTCGTCTTTTTGAGACAGGTGTCGTCCACGCATTAGCTCCAGCGGTTCTGGAATCACTCTGTTAGACTGGAACTCATCGAGATTTGCCTGCCTCTCTGCCTCCCAAGTGCTAGGATTAAAGAGAAAGGCGTGCGCCACCATGCCCAGCAGTTTCTCTTGTTTGTTGGAGATGACTTTTGTATTGTGTAGGTCCAGACGTGAATTCCCATATCCCAGCTCTTCAGCCTCACCTACCCCAAAAAAACATCCAAATTAGCAAGATACTCTGCCATTGTTCTTGCTACCTCCAGAACTTTGTTGGGTGTCGTAACCTCTACTTCTATTGGCAGCTGAAGATAGCACATACTTGAGTCATAAACATGGAGAAATCAAGCTGGTATTTACCTGGAAGCTTCATCCCTGAGGGTTAGCTTTCATAATTCTGGAAGGTTCCTGGCAGGCTTCTGGGGACAAAAGTCATCAACAGTAAGTGCCACTCGGTGAACCTCAAAAGCTAACAAGAATGACTGGCGGGAAAAAAGATATAGCCCTGATGGGGCTGAAGAGAGGGTCAGCAGTTAAGAAGCACTGTCTGCTTTGGGCAGAGGACCCAGGTTCAATTCCCAAGCACCCGCATGGTGGCTCATAACTGTTTTTATCTCCAGTTCCAGGGGTCTACACCATCTTCTGACCTCTGAGGGCATTGAAAAACATGGTGAAACTTAAAGAATACATGTAGGCAATACACGTGTACACATACATAAAAAAAAAATTAAAAAAGTATATCTCTATTAATTAAGAGTAAATAAAGCGAATACAAACCAGCGTATGCTGGCGCACAATAGGCCTGTAATCCAGCAACTTGGGAGAAGTCAGAAGGGAGCGATCTAGGACGGGCTGGGGCTACGAGGAGACACTGTCCTCAAAAAGACAAAAATAAAATAAAATTAAAAGAAATACACAGTGGCACGGTGGCAGAATTTATAGTAGTAAGTTGAAGCAACTATTCTGGGGTGGATGATTAAAGCGGCCTCCAGAAGCGAGTGGAACTCATCACGTGTGTACCCGTGGGGGGGGTACCCTGAACAGGGCCACCATCTATCCCTTTGGTCTTGCCGCTTCACCCCCAAGTACGACATGGGGAGAACCTAATACGTTTTCTGCTAAAT
The DNA here is from genome assembly GCA_009823505.1 of Rhizomys pruinosus. Taxonomy (NCBI): domain Eukaryota; kingdom Metazoa; phylum Chordata; class Mammalia; order Rodentia; family Spalacidae; genus Rhizomys; species Rhizomys pruinosus. The sequence continues at coordinate 271,258 of VZQC01000657.1, read as the reverse complement.
GGACATACTAATACACTGTCCCCTGAGTACTTACTCTTATACCCATGGAATAGGGTATCTTTTAAAAATGTGTACTTTAATTTAGGGGGGCGTGTAAGGAGATGACTCAGCAGTACCAAACCACTTCTGGCCTAGACAGGTATAAGAGATCAGGGATGCTTATATAACTCTACCTTGTAATAAAGAGTCACATTCTATCTCAGGTGTTCGGACTCTCGTGCACCCACAGGGTGGCTGAATCATACCAGCCTTTTTACACGGATCCCAGGCAGATACAACACCGCCTCTTGTGACCCTGCGTTCGGTGGGCCATGTCATGTGAACGGAGGGTGCACTCCTACACATAGGGAAGGTAGCATTCACTACATACATAAGCAAGTTAAATAGAAACGAGGGGAATTATTAAAAAATATTGTTTTTGTGTTTTCGAAGGCTCTCGGGAGGCTAAAGAGTACATGGTGATCTCTATATATGTGCACTATGTGCGTGCAGTGGCCATGGAGGTAAGAGAGGGTGTTGGAGTCCAGTATTTTAGATTTACAGATGGGTTGTTAGCCACCATGTAGGGTTGACTTTGTCGACTACATGAAAACACGGGCTCTCTACAAAGCATCCGGGGCTCCGATTTTTACTTGTTGCGCATCTCTGCAGAGGCCGCAGAAAAGGGCATGGTCTTCTTTTATCAACCCTCAAAATCAAAGAGAAGCTTCTTACTATGGCAGTATATGATATACATCAAGAGACCCATGACTAGGCCCAAGAAACAGGAATAAGACGACTTAAGTGCTCATCCTTAATGGGATATCTATATCATACCCTGCCCCTAAGACTCAAGGAACATTGCAGAAGGGAGCAGAAAGAACTACATCACATAGTCAGGGGAGGGACTTGAGAAACGGCTCAGCAATTAGGAGCACTACGTGCGGAAAGGACCCGGGTTCAATTCCCAGGACCCACATGGAGGTTAGAAACTAGTGAAGTCCAGTTCAAGGAATCCAACACCCTCTTCTAACACCACTCTTCTGACCCCATCCTCTCAGGCACTGAATGGCGGTGCACTTACCCACACATCAGGCAAGTGTCACTCACCTCATCCGTCATACACATAAATATCTCCCAAACATTAAAGATAAAATATCTTCCACAGGTGGTCGGCGTGGGCACACCTTTAAGCTCTCCAGCACTTGCGAGGCAGAGTAGGCAATCTCTGTGAGTCTATGTGGTCTATGTACTGAGTTCCAGGCCATCTTGGTCTATATATTGAGTTCCAGGGCAGCTAGGGGCTACAGGGAAACCCTGTCTCTCAAAACAAAACAAAACAAAACAAGAGTAAAGTGGAACTTGTACAGTGAAACAGTATTGCCAGCCATGACAAGGCTCTGCGCATTAATGATAAGCTCCATATGGCAAACTGTGACTACATGCACAAAAGCAGTGTAAGATCGAATAAGCCAAAAATCGCTCGTCAGTAAGGAGAGGGCTGGTTACAAACTCCCCACCCCGACCTTAGGAGCCTGACCAGATTTAAAGTGGCTCTTGCTCCGGACCTGGACCATGAGGTCACTATTTCTTCGAGTGTAATCCTGGAGAGGCTACACATGTTCCAAAAATGTTCCTACACTCATGCCAATAAAGGAAGCAAGCATGATCATGGCAAAACACAGCACAAGAAGTTGGGTAGGGAAAGATGTAGGTCAGGGCATAGGGAGAGGTTGGAGAGAGGAATATAGGAGGTGGAATTATATACAAGTCATTAGCTATGCTATGGAAAGGTTCTCAAGCAATAAACAGAATCTAACAAAATAATTTAAATAACATAAAAATTTAAGAAAGTAAAGAGGCCTTCTTTAATAGGAGATCTAAATGCTATCACATCTAAGTCTGGAAAATTGTAAAACTTCAATTTTTTTTTATCTGTTTTGGGGAGGTCACGTGCTGTTCGTCGATGACAGGGGTCCGCCCTGGAGTCCCCACTGGACCTAGAACTCACATCATGTAGACCGGGCCGGCCTGTGAACTCACCAAGAGTCCACCTGCCTCTGCCTCCAAGTGCTGGGATTAAGGGTGTGTCCACCACACCCAGCAAAAAAAATCAATTCGTTTAAAAAAAGAAGCGTCTTTATCGACAAAAGTTGCTTTCTTGCTATGCTTGTTATCTATCAAGACCAACTTTGAACTATGTGGTTCTAGATATTGATTCATTATTGAGTTCCAATGAATATTTCAGAAGAAATTAAACGAGAGAGAAAATAAAAGACACACACAAAAAAATGAAGAACAGATCATGTTAATATTGAGAGAAACCTCAGAAATATGTGTTAACTGTGAATAATAGCTCAAGAGAAAGAAACATAACCTTTACGATTCAGTTAAACTTTTTTGTGCTGCCACTTTAACCATTATTGAGTGTAGAACTAAGTGGCATTGTTTTACATTTGCAATTTTTGCAATCCCATCACTATTACTGAGGTTTTAAAAACACAACCTTTAACATCACCCCCAAACAGAAAAAAAAACCACATTGAGCAATCATATTCCCGGACATATTACCTCCTAGAAGCCCATACAACCTCGTAATCTGGGTTTCTGTCTCTTTAATGAGTTATGAAGGATCAGGCGGGTGTCCTTTTCACCAATTCGCGGAAGCGATGGTGCACGATATTATACCCCCTTGAGCCACTAGGCCAGCGTCGTGAGTTCAAAGTGAGCTGGTCTAGTTGGACCATCCTGGGAATAAAGGAGACCTGTCTCAAAAAACAAAAAAAATAATAATACAATGTGGAGGTCCAAATAACCTGCATAATATGTGAGTGTGCATGTTAAATTGTTTTCCATTTTTTGAGACAGGTCTCACGTACATCCTTGAACCATTCAGGGGGCTTGGCTACACTTGCCTATGTAGACCAGGCTGCCTCAGACTCACAAAGAGATCGACCTACCCCCTGCCTCCTGGAGGCTAAATGGCCTGGGAATTAAAGGTATCACCATCATGCCCTACAAATTGTGATCCTTTTGTGTCGCATTAAGTTTCATGTGAGAATGTTTTTCACAGGTTTAGTCTGTGACAGATAACGATGGGATGTATCTCTCGCCTGGAATACTCAGCAGACAAAATTAAGATGTTTAATCATGTGTGAAATACTATTAAATACTGTTAAATGCTATTAGAAGTATTGGTTTGTTTGCAGAGACTTCCATTAAATCTTTATTCTAAAAACTATTAATTTTATTTTTTTTTTTTTTTTATTTGATGTACTTCTCTATTTGCACCCATGTCGTGCATGCCACTGAGGTCAGAAGAGCGTTTCAGATTCCCCTGGGACTCGGAGTCAGAAGACGGTCTCAGCCGCCATGTGAGTTGCGGAGACCGAACCTGGGTCCGCTCGCAAGAGACATAGTCGGCACCTCCTAAACCTGCGAGGCTATCTCTCCCAGCCCTCGTATAAATCGAGCGTATTAAACAATAGCTTTATGTGACACATCGCTCAAGATCGGCCTTTGACAGGGCCTATCTCTTATGGCCTAGCTACCCCATAATCAAAGAACTTATCAACAAAATGACCTCTCCGAACAACGCAGTCCAGCCAAGTACTTCACGAATCACCCAGCGTCTCGGGGCTGCTTTGAATACTCCATGGATGCCTAGAGGAAGCTACACTGCACCCACAGTTACTTGCTCCTGAATTCCAGCTCTAGAAAGTGCTGTTTTGACAGTGCCTTTCAAACAGCTTGTCCTGATCTTTTTGCCATTACAAGCCTCAGCAAATGCTAGTGAAACACTTCCCCTGGTGTCCCCAGCAGGCCTTTGATTTGGGTGCAAAGCATCCGTCACCACAGGGCATCCGTTTTTTTGGCCTGCTATTACCAACCTGCTTATTACAGTCTATTTGGTTCCGTTGTCAAAGTATAAGGAGGGAGAACATCAGTGCTTGTCCCCTGGTATGTATGAACAACCCATTAAAAACCACTCTCTAGTGATTTTGTTTCTGATCTTTATCATCAGTAGAAGATGGCCACACCTTGGTAACATGCAAATGGTGAGCTGTAGAAGTGGTAGCAGGGGCTCACAGCAGTGGAAAGGTGGCAAGTTGCCTTGCCTCAGGAGCAGTCATAGGAGCTAACAGGACACCTGGAGTGGCTGGGGGCACAGAAGTGATGGGGAGCCTAATGTGTTGAAGAAACAGAATTCCAGGAGTTATAGAAGAATGGAGAGCCAAGATGAAGAAGGACAGAAGGCCTGTGAAAAGCCAGAGGTGAGAAACTAGTCCCCAGTCACAACAGGTGCCAGGGAAGTGGCCAGGCGTGTAGCTAGAGAGCCTAACGAGACGCTCTTAACAACACTGGCCACTATGAGCTGGAGGGTCCCAACACGCAACACAGGAGTTAAAACTAGATGGCACTACCTGCTACTTCCACTCACTAGTGCTAGATGATGATGAAAACCCTACCAAGTACCAGAGTTGGTTAGTGGTGAAAGCCCAGAGCAATAACCCTCCAATCTGAATACCTGGAACAGTAAATCTCTGGCTTGTAAAGCTTGGAACAATAAGCCTCTAGATCTTAGTCTTCTGGGGCTGTGAAGTCCTCTGGGTGACTGTGTCTAACTAGTCTCATCCATAGCGCACTTAACACTCAAGATCTTGTGGCTGTCCAACACGAGCACACACACACACTCACACACCAACACACACAACTTTCCACAGGTTTTGACTAGTATGAAGTAAGTGTCCGCCCCCTGCCTGGCTTTTATATTGGCAACTCCTTGTGTAACTCCAAGTAATCTTTTCATGTTCTTCTTGACCATTTTCATATCTTCTTGGAAAAAGTATCTATGTCAAGATTTATTAATTTATTTAAGAATGGGTCTTGTGCAATTCAGGCTGACTTCTAACTTGAAATCCGATTAGTTCTGCTCTCATGAGTATTGGGATTGGTCAATGAGGGATGCCACCATTTGCCTGATTATTTTTTTTAGCCCATTTAAAGAACTGGAATGTCTTTTTCGTCTGATTGAGTTTGAAGGTCGTTTCAATAATTTGGATGGTAAATTTATTAGCAATACGACTTTAAAGATAAATCTCAGGTGCAACTCACCAGCACATGTACATACAAAACTCGCGTAAAATGACACAGAGACTAGTGGTGACCGCTTGTGGAAGGGATGACATCAAATTTCATGAAGTGTTCCTATTTTGTGTTGTTTGCTTATGGGAGAAAGGAGGCCCGTCCTATAGCTCTGGCTGGCCAGGAAACTCGCTTATGGTAGCGCAAGGTGGCTGACTCATCTAAGATCTTGCGCCGCTCTGCGCTCCCAGTGCTAGAATTGAAGGCGGTGTGCCCCATGCCCGACCAGGTTACATTATTTTTGAAAACGACTTTTACGCCCGGCAGTGGTGCAGATGCCTTAGTCTCTCAGGCACTAGCATGGAAGGACAGAGGCAGGCAGATCTCTGGGATCTGAGCCAGCTGTTCAGTTCCAGGCCAGCTGGGGGCTACAAGTGAAGACCTAATCCTAAAACGTCCAAAAAAATGACTTATACATTATTAACCATAAAAATTCTACTACTTGCAGGGCGTAGGTGCACACGCCTTTAATCTATCAGCACTTGGGAGCGCAAGGCAGGCAATCTTTGTGAATATCAAGGCCGCCGTGGTCTCACGGGTGATTCGTGACAGCTGGGGCTACCAGGAAGACCCTGTCTCAAAAGGGGGGGACAGGAGAGAAACAACAACAAAAATTTCTATGCTTTTGTCAGTTCAGTGTAAAAGTACCATTGTTACACACTAGTTCCTTAAGTTCAAATCAGTATATCCATGGTCTAATCAATTTGTACCATTTATTTCTTAAATTCAGTTGAAAATTGATGAGAATTTATTTCCTGGAGTTATCAGTGAGCTGCAAAGTAATTGTTTGAGTAGTTCATTTGGGATAAAAGGTTGTAATATGGTATGAATCGTCCCCTTCTTTTAATCAATTGTGCCAACATAAGTACCATTAAATTGGTGTCTATATGATTATTTCTATGTGGGTATAACAAAGGCTTGTAGGTGTTGAGGAGTATATATGTATAGATATATATGATATAATTATGTAAATATTACCCAGCATAGTGGAAGAACGCAGGTACTCGCCTCTCTGCCAGAGGAGCCCAAGTTCAGTTCCCGCCTTGGCTCACTCTGTATTCAGCTCCAGGGGATCATGAGTCCTCCTGTGCTATTTGCCAGTAACCTGACTCAGTTGGATATGTATCTTACACAGCACATATGCATAGGCAGCCCTTTTTATTTCCTTTGAATGGTTTTCCTGTATTGTAGGGTATTGTATTGGTATGTATGTATTGTAGTCTATTGATTGTATTGTATGTAATTGAGTGAATGATTTTTAGAATGTGTTTTCCCCCTGTAGCCCCGGCTTGGCCCTGGACTATGTAGAGCAGGCCGGCACAATCGCACAAAGATATTGCCTGCCTCTGCCATCCAGTGCGCGGATACAGGAATGCCCATTATGCTCCAAGCTATGTCGTGTTAAATTAGACTTGTGAGGATGTAATATGACGTATTTTGGCCTGCATGTGAAGTGCACCCTGGTGATTTTCGATGCACCTTTGAAGGCCAGAAAGGGTGGTGGATTACCTGACACTGGAATTTAAAATATTTTCTAAATTAAGGACAGTTAGCACATATGTGGGTAGTGAAAACTGGAACCTGGGTCCGCTGCAGAATAGTAGGCTCTTAACCCTGGGCCCATTATTTCTCACACCTTGATAAACCGTTGTGCAAAAAAAATCTGATGAACTGATAAGCTGCTGATGTTGCCCACGCTTCCTATTATATGTCAAAATCCACTACAGAATTTAAAGTCATGAAAATCAAAAGTGTTTCCTCTTAAAGAGTTTTTATGGTTTTGTTCGTTTTTTTAAACAATTTTATTTTAATTTTTCTGTATAGAGAATGTAATGGCTGCAGGTGTGTGTAAGGGTAATGAGTGTAACTGATATGAGTGTATGATAGGTGCTGTACATGCCCATTGGAGTCAGAAGATGACAGTGGACCCCTGGAATAGAGTTTTATGATGGGTTTTTCTTAGCCACAATGGCTGATAGGAATTGAACATCGGTCCTCTGCAAGAGCAGCCAGTGCTCTTATCCCACTGAACTATCTCTCCAAGCCCTGGTTTTATTTATCTAATTGATCAACCTTGAGTTAATGGTATACGGTGAGAAGCAGGAGGTCCAATTTCATTCTTTTACATACGAAAATTCCGCTGTCCCAGCAGCATCTTTTGAAGACACTATTCTCTCCCTTATTGGGTATTCTTGTCAGAAGTCAACTGGCTGGCTGGGAGAACTTAGCCCAGTGGTAGATGCTGTCTAGCATGTTGCATCTTTAGGTTTAGGGCTCCATCACAGCACCATTTGAGTTCCTTTTTAAAAAATTTTTTTTTTAAAATATTTTTTGTGTGTGCTTGCATGTGTGCTTGCATTCTGTTTCTAGAAAAAAGAGCCCTGGAATGGCATAAAGGAAACTGCATTGAATTTGTGGATCTCTTTGGCTAGTATTAAATCTTAACTATATTGTCTTCCAATAGCTGAACACAAATATCTTTCCATTTTTTAGGTCTTTAATTTCTTTCAGCAACCTTTTTATAGTTTTCAATGCCTTTCTCCTCCAAAATTAAACTTACACTCCTATGTATGTTTTTCAGATGTAATGGAATTCGCCTTAATAGCTTCATTTTTCGGATCATTTTGTTAAACTAATGTAGAAAAACAACTGAATTTTTAAGTTAATTGCAATTTAGTGTTTGTGAAAATTTTGATGCTTATTTCACTTATACTTTTTGTGTGTATCGCAGTGCCCAGAGGAGCAGAATAAATGCCCCATAGTGCCCTGGAACGGGGATACGTTTGTCAGCCCAGGGAGTTGAAATGAATGCAGGGATTCCACAAGATAGCGCACGTGCTTCTAACCACTGACCCATTTCAAACAACTGATTTTTATATATTGATCTTGGATCTTGCAACATTTTGAAATTAGCAATCTTGAGGGAGTGATTTTTATAAATGGATACCTAAACTAATGACTTAATTAACGCCAGCAAATCCATGTCTGATGTCCTTTCCTAGGCAACCTCAATTTGGTACTCAACCAAGCCAAAAAAGGAGATTGGAATAGAATGATGAGGTGTATTGAGTCATGTATTCTGAGAAGTAACATTCAAGCAGCGGAAATGGGTGTTCTCCCTCCTTTTACTTGCCACGTGGCTTTTGGTAATGAAAATTTACCTTTTGTTGATTTAGAATCTTCTCGAAGTAGGGATGAAAAGGCCAGTAGGTCTGCTAAGAGTAGGGTGGAGTCAAAGCTTGTATTTCCCCAATTGAGGCTGGAGAAACCATTCTGAATAAAATTATGGGTGGGCATCCTGCAAATGTGAGTCAACCAGTCTTTCTGTGGAGGGAGGTCTTGGAGATCCACTAATAGGACTTCAAGGGCCATGTCCAGTCTATAAAGAGGAAAGTCGGGCTCCAATGCGTCAAAAAGGGAAGCCTGGTCCTACAAGACCTGACTTTGTCGCTCAGAGGTCCATGTTAGGATATGGAAATGGAAAGTGAAAAGCCAAAAGGAGCCTGGGGTCTCCCTTCTCCCCCTCCCACCCCCCTTCAAGAAGACAAACGAACCCTAAAACAAATACCTAATAACCTGCGTCCGCTAGACCAGATCGTGCGAACTGACCTTAGATAAACACAAACAATCCGGCCGGGGGGGGGAAGCGGGGCGCACATTACATGACCATTAAGCATCCTAAACGCGCACGTACAATAACCATAAGAAATACCGCCTAGTAAGGCCCTGAGAAAATTGCGCTTCAGGTCAGAAAAGGAGTCGGAGGAAAAAAGACAAAAAGAACAGGTGCTTTGCCGTGGTCCATTGCTGGCAAGGCGCAGCGTCCTACCACCCTGTGGCTTGCCACTCCTGGGCTCGCCTCTTTGGCCATCCTTCAAAAGAACTGAGACATACGCTCATTTCAACTAACCCTTCCCACTAACACTATATGCTTTGATGAAACTCAATACGGGATCTCCCATCCAAGAAATCCCTCCAAACCTTTCAATGCCGATGGCGCGATGCTGGGAAAGTTTCTTCCAGCTGTGTTCTTGGTTTCTCTTCGCTTTACTGACTTAGGTTGCACTACTTCTTCAGAGTTAGACTGGTTGTCCGTGTTTCGATCCTTAACCAGGTCTGTATCGACAGACGACAATACAGGAGACTCCAAGAAGGATGCGGATGCGTACTGAAACCCTTATTTGGTGACCACTGGAAGGGAAGGAATTACCCCAGCTTGCTGGAGCACCAAAGGGCAGGACTGATGTTTCTGGGCCGAAGCTTGCCAAGGGGAGCGCTTCAAACATGACTTGCTATTGCAGCTAAAATTGTAACAAAAAAAAACCAAGTGTGCTCTAAGACTGAAGACTGTATACCTAAAGAGATAGGTATGTGGCGCACTAGCAGTAAATCCTATGGAAGAGTGATCAGATTGGTAAACGGAACAAAGACCGATCATGGGTCCAAAAGACATAGACGGAACGCAAACTCAATCGCAAGCACGGGATGAAAAACATGTTGGTCAGAATGCATGAGCTCGGTGGGGTGGGGGGAAGGCAGCCAAGGAGGGAATGGCGCTACTATACGTGTGATGTAGAGAGTGTATTTATTGGATATGACACTTGCAGCATAAGCTTCAATAGTAAAAAATCCATGCTGTGATGGGGGCTGGAGAGGATAGCCTAGCGGTTAAGAGGCCGGCTGCTCTGGCAGAGGACCCGGGTGTCGATCCCCAAGCACCCACATGGCGGCTGAAACCGTCTTTAACTCCATTTCCAGGGAATCGGACAACCTCCGCGGCATTGCACGACACAGCAGCACCACCTGCACAGGGCTAGACAATACATTCATACACTAGAAAATAAATTGAAGAATGAAAAAAAAACATAAATAAAATGGGCTTTATAAAGAAAAATGAGGGGTGTTTGGTGCCAGACGCAGTTCCAGGATAACGGCTAGTGTACCACGGACAGCTCCTAATCGCACAGTTTCCAGGAGACAGTTCCACAGATCCGTAGGAAATACTGTCCTGATGTGGGCAGCGCTTAAAAAATCTAAATTTAAGAGTTCAGCTTTTATTTGTTCTGGCCAATTCTAATGTTGACATAGTTAGTGCTGCAGTACCTTTTCTACATCTGAAGTGTATTTTCTGTACTTTTCCCTTTTGTTCTATTAATGTGATTTTCTTATGTTGACTCACTCTTGCATTCCTAGAGTAAATCCTACTTGTCACAGTTTATAATACTTTTAATCTGCTGGATTTAGTTTAAGATTTTGTTGAGGTTTTGTGTTTATATTCATAAAAGATGATGTGTTCTATAACCATCTTCTGTGAAATCTTTATATGGTTTTGATAAGGTCAAACTTTTTAATATGGATCCCATCTCAAAAAAAAAAAAAAAAAACCAAGCCCCAAATAAAAACCCTATCTCAAAAACACCAAAAAAAGTGTGTCGCGCACACCTTTTAATCCCAGCACCTTGGAGCAGAGGCAGGTGGATGTCTGTGAGGTTCAAGGCCAGCCTGCTCAACAGGGACCCTGTCTCAAAAAAAAGACTCCCCCCCAAGATAAAAGGTTAGAATTGATTAATCATAGTAATCCATTCAACTCACTATATTAACACTTTTCACAAGGGCTTTGAAAAATATATTATGAAATATGGAGACACTGGCCAGGTAGTCATGAAACCTTTTTCCTCATCCTGGGGACAAATTCAGACTACAATTTTCTGGTGTCCCCTGCAAGTGGATATGCCCATTGTCTCAATTCCAGCTTTTGATCATCCTAAAAACCTCTTACACGGTCATTTCCACTTTTGGCTAACTAGGATAGAGATGATAAGTACTATAATCATGTCCCATTTAAAAGATTTCACTGAAAATGATGAGATCATCTCCAGAGAAAAATTGAGTATGGTTCCTATAATGGATGGAAATGGTCAGAATAGACAGACCTGTGTAGATCTGTAATACTAATTTAATATGGTTTCCCTAGTACTAAAATGGATGGACAGTCTAATAAATTCCTATTTGTTATATAACCAAAAAAAAATCTAATATCACAAATGAAGGTCTAGGCACCAAACTAGAGAGTCCCAATCACTCCTCAGTTCACACACTTCCCCTTGAATGAAGGGGAAGGGTTCCTTTGAAGAGAAGCCTTACTATACTTTTTACAAGTATATACAGTAAAATTTCCCTCCTTGCTTTCACCAGAGACCTCTGTGCTGGTGNGTTACCTAAACTTTTTTGTCTCAGGTATTGAAGGCACGGAACCAGTAGGTGGCAGTATAAACCAAGTAAACATTTAATTGTCACCATACATTTGTAGTTCCACCAGTTACCCTTAATAAAAACAAATAAATTATAGACAAACAACCATAAACTTTGTTGAAATTAATTTATCCTTAGTTGTTTGCTTATATTAACAGGCTAGGTCTGGCGACACAAAGGCGCCACTTCATCCAAGAAGCCCGTTCTTTAGTACCCCAAACACGTATGTGATCATATCTTTCCATGTCAGTAATTTATATAAGACCATTTAAATCTCTCATTTTGAACTGGATGTCTGGGTGGCATTTCTTATTCGCCTTTACTCCCTAGGCTGGAAGGCAGAGCAGGTGGTGGATCTCTGCGAGTTCAAGGACAGCCTGGTCTTTTACTAGCAAGTTCCCGTGACAGCTGTGGTTAGTGGGGGCTTACCTTCCTTCCTTCCCTCCTGTCTCAAAAAGAAAAAATTTTTTTTTTTTTTATATCATCTTTCTTTACTGAAGAAAAGCAATATGTTTTAAAATTTTTATTTATTTTTTTATCGTTTACTGCAGTACTGTCTGCATTTGTAGGTTTGCTGCAACCTGTGTTGTGCAATTGCTGTAGAGGGTCAGAAGAGGGGTCTCCCGTGTTTGATTTCCCCTGGAATGGAGTTAAAGACGGTTTCACTCTGCCATGTGGGTGCTGGAATTGAACACAGTCCTCTGCAAGAGCCAGTCCAGCACTCTACTCTCTAGGCCATCTCTCTGTCTCCCTCTAAATTAGTTTTTATGCGTTGGATTTTTCCATCTACTTGCTTTATATCTGACTCTTTAATCAGACAGCAACCTATAAACTCACAAGAGATTACAATCATAAACCAGCAGTTCTTTTTACAAAACTCACAACATAGTTTTAGGCTGGCCTGTAGGGAGGAAATATATTACTGTTTGATACTCAAGGAGAAACACAAAAGACAGTTTTTTTTTTTTTATTCCGTTTTAAAAGTAGACAAGTGATTCCTTTTTAAATTTTATTTATTTTTTGTATGTGTTGAATTTGTACTGTCTGCATGTAGGTTGTGCAACCATGTGCAAGCCCGTGTTGAGGTCCCAGAAGAGGGCGCAGATTCCCTGGAAAATCTGCGTTTCTCCTGGAATTGGAGTACCATGACCAACGGTCTTTCTTAGCGCGCCCTGGTGGGTGCGGGGATTCGAACTCCGGGTCCGCATGCAGAGCAAGTCCCGTTGCTCTTAACCGCTAGGCTCTCTCCAGCCCCTCGGACCAAGGTATTTTTATTTATGTTGTTAATGTGAGAACTTTTTATTTGTTGCTAATGGAGAATTTTTTAATTTTATTTTTTTTTTATGTGTATGAAGTACTGCTGCATGTAGGTCTGTGCACCTGTTTTGTGCAATGGCAGAGGGTCAGTAAAGGGCCCGTCAGCATTCCCCTGGAACTGGTCAGTCTCAAAAAGATAGGGTTCTCAGCCGCCCATGTGGGGCTGGGGATATCAACCCGGGCCTCTGCAAGAGCAGTCAGTTGCCTTCTTACCACTAGGCCATCTCTTCAGCACCCCTAATGATAATTTTATTAATAGTTTAACAAGACGGCAGTTCATTTGAGCCAGTGTTTCTTTGCAGCAGTTGTCTTAAAACTCAACAGGCAGATAGGGCTGGCCTCAAACTCACAATAGAATTCACACCTGCCATTCTGCTCTCTAGGGAGCTAAAATTAAAAGCTCTATCTCGCGTACCACAGTAAGTTGCAAAAAGACATTTAAAGTAGATTTGAACATGAGGTTTAAGATGAATTGTTTGTTTTAGAGCAAGCAGCTCTGAGGCCAGTGTGTACACAGCAGGCATGTACGGGGCACCAGATCACAGGCTTTCCTTTTCCCAGGGTTTTTTCCACTCCCCCAACAAATTTAGGAATGCAGTTAAGTTAACTTTCTTGATTAGAAGCCTTTAAGCGATAACCAGTTTTATAAAGACCGATTAGAAACTTCTTAACTTCCCTGGACTTATTATTAATTAAGTGTACACATATTTTTTACTTAAAACGTAAAGAGCGGTGCCCTGGTTTATAAACAAAAACATTACCATTTTGATTAGGTGCCAGATGGAATTGGAACAGCCCGATGTGCCACTTGGGGGCACTTGCTTGCTTGAGGAGGCTGCTCTGGCCCATGGCTTTCCTTGGAATTGTATTTCCATCTAGCCCGCCATGCCCATGTTAGGTGAATGATATTCACCACAGCCAATGCTTTTGTTCTGGTAGGAGGTGCTGGGTCCATGGCTTTTCCCTGGAAATTAATAATTTCCACAGCATTCCACACAGTCTACAAACGTGATTATTTTGTAGACAATCGCTGTTGTGGATTTGATTATTCCCAACTAAAACATCAGTCGTCTAATGGTCAAACTGCTACATAACCAAACCACCAGCTGTGAGATTCTATCCGAGCTAAATATCCCCAACCACTAGAGCTAAATACTTATGGCCAAACAACTAGGTGAAAACCCAACCTGCAGAGTTTTATAGGCCTTGCAGCTTATGTGGGCACAAAAATGCTGCAAATTCACAAGGTGATCCTCTGTTAGATGATATAAATCTGTAGAAATCCAAAGATTAATTAACTATGACCTTGCTTTACAAGAAGCCTTAAGTGTAACATAATTCCATCAGAAACGGTTCAAACAATGATAACATCCTTCTAAACATGAGAATAAGACAGATGATTACAACTCACGGTTAGAACATGTTGGTTGTGGTGGCATGCACCCCGGTAGGAGTTGAAGCCACAGGTAGGAGGACTCTGGAGTACGAGGCCAGCCTAGTAAAAATAAAAAAAATAAATGTTTTAAACCAAGGTTAGAACATGTAAGAAGGTTTATCAATACCATTTTTCAACTTTCAGTTAGGAGGAAAATATGTCTTAAAATTAGGCATCTTGGGGCTGGAGAGATGATGGCTCTCAGCGGTTAAGAGCACCAACGTTTTGCAGAGGACTGGGTTTGATTCTCAGCACCCACTGGCAGCTAAGAACCCGTCTTTATCATCCAGTTCCAGGAATCCGTGCCTCGCTTCTGACCTCTGCGGATTGCCAGGACATGGGTGCACCAACCTACATGACAGGTACACTCATACACATAAACACTTAATAATATTAAAAAATTAAAAATTAGGCATCTCTTTTTGAAAGCCCTTAATTTCATAAAGGAGCCTGGGCCTCAGAGTTTTTCAGAATTACCCAGCAGCTTAATTTACATTAAAAAAGCCATGGCTCCTAGGGCATAGTCCCAAATTTACTGCTGTTTAAGTAGGAAGTAGAAAGTAAAAAGCTATGATTTATTTTACTGAGAGTTTGTAGAAAGAAGTTGGGGGTTTTTTTTTTTGGTTTTAAGACAGAATCTCCCTTTAGTCCCAGCTGGCTGAGCTAGCTATGTAGACTAGGCTGGCCTTGAACTCACAGAGATCTGCCTGCCTCGGCCTCCAAGGGCTAGATTAAAGGGTGCACCAACCAACCCGGCCCACGACATTTTAGCACATGTGGGTTCTGGGTTCTGCGAACTCATTTCATCTGCAAGAGAGCCATATCTCCAGCCCCAGAAAGAAATCTCTTTACCTGGCACTTAATAGGGTGTGTGTGCAGGGCCCAGGGGCCTAGGCAAAAACTCGGGGCAGAGCAAATGGAGGTGTCCGGGCTCAGGCAAAAAGGTGAGGGAGCCCTGGTTCTACAGCATGGCCCAATACTGGCAGTTTTAATCTCAAAGTAACAACCTAGTAGAAATTTTTGTCTCTTTTGAAATTTGGAAGAATCCCAATTTGTATTTGAAGGAGATGAGATCTCTCTTCATAGGACACCGGAGCCAGCCTGGTACAAATCAGTATTACAAAAGAGCCTGGGCTGAACAGTCAGCTGAAGAGACTTACCACAGGGTGGTAAAACCAGTTCTACACCAGTGGTGGAACACAAGCAGACCTGAAGATTTTTCACCAATTTATATTTTCTTTTGTTTAAAACCTGGAGTCCGCCTTAGCCATGTAAATAAAAAATGACCCCAAGTTCAAGCTGTGCCTGAGGTTGATGAGCCTCATGACTGGAAGAGTTTAGTCTCTGTAGCGCAGCACACAGTCATGAAGCTGACAGGCTTCATGGTCGAACTTGGCTGGGAAGTCTGCTGGCTTCCACAGCCTGCATGAGTGAACAACCAGCAAACCTGTGTGCTGGGGGAATGGTAGCTCCTGGAGCCATGACAAACCAGGAAACTGCTGGTTTTCATAGCCCCCCCACCCACCCTTGCAAGCTGATGGCCTTTTGTGGGAAAATTCATGAGTGGGGAGAGTGTAACTCCTGGACGCTCCACCAGGCCAGGGAAAATTGGTTTCCTGATGGCCTGCTTGCAAGCTTATAGCTTCATGAACAAATCTGTGGCTAGCCAGGCCATGAAACTGCTACTTTCATGGCTCTTGTGTGTGCAAAACCACATGGCCCTAGGTTGTTATGATTTCCAGCTAGCCAACCAATTGTGGAAACCCAGCCCTCATGTTTGCACAAAGTAGAAATTAAGGAAGAGAGAAAAAAGTTAATAGCAAGAACCAGTTGTGCGTGGGAGTTTGCTTACCCAAATTTTCCCAGGATTCCTTCAACGCCCCACCTTGGTCACTAGATGTAGTAGTGTGGCTCAGTCTCACAGTGGGACAGGCTATGGAGAAAGCACATGTGGGGAAGCACAGCCCAAGGCAAATGGTAGAGAGCAATTCTAAGTAACCCAATGGCTGGTAGTGTCAACCCTAATGCCCAACGTGTTATCTTTAAGTGGCCAGGGTGGACATTCCTCACTCCTAGCAGCCATAATCCCAGACTACACGTTGTATTCATCATGTTATCCAACGGTGGTGTAAAACAGAGAGGTGCTGAGACCCTCCACTGGTGCTCGGCAACATGCTAGCTGGATGTATGGATCACACACACACACACTAAGTCTCAGATTAGATCATGCCCAACTTGCAACTCAAATAGTGTCAACCAAATACCCGTTACATTTTTGCAGAGGTATGTCATTCGGTGCTATTCAGAACAATTATGCTTCTTGCTTAGTTCACCTTATTAGTATATGGTTTCATACGGATTGCATTTTACTGGTGATGATTTTACTTGTTGTGAGATTTTCTGTTTAAAGCTATTGCCTGTTTTTTGACATGTAAGAGACATGATAATTTGTTTACAGTCTTATGTTTAATAAACCATACTTATCCAAGTTAAAAAAGCAAATTTACAACTTAGAAGAACAAGTTTCACTATTACAATAATATGTGGTAAATATACCATAAGTAATATCACACGGTAAAGTTGCGACCTCCAACGGTATCACATGATTGGGTAACCATATAACAATCGTGTACATTGCTTAATTGGTTAATTTATTCAGTAGGCTCTCGATATACATTAATAGTGGTTATCAACAAGTGTTACGCTATCATCGCCAGAAAACTTTTAGAACGGCTCTTAGATACCATGCAAGCATGTATTTTAAACATAATCATTAATATAGTACATGTTTTCACATACTGTAGGATACCCACCTTCCTACAGCATGAGTACTACTCTCAAAATGATTTTTGATGCACAGTTTAAAAAATTGATATCGTCTTATAGTATATGGAATACTAGAAATCATATGCAAGACAACTACAATAGCTGAACAGATACATGGAGATTGATCAAACAACTCAAACAAGGTCCCCAAAGGAGTCAAGATAAAAGTTTTAAAGTCATAAATCAAATGAAAATGAAAGACCAATAATCAGTTGCATTTAGAACTATTCAAAGACAAGGTACGGTGGAGCAGAAACAGCTTAGAATGGACCGGCAAAGGCCTCAAACTTATGGGTAAAGCACTGCTAGAGTTACAAGACTTTTTTAGCTATATTAATATGACTTAATCACCTAAGGTCTTTAGTACAAATCAAGAACAAAGAGGCCAAGACTCATAAAATAGCAGATGGGAAAGCACATAATGAGTGCACTGATGAAAATTCAATAAACATAGATACTGAACAAAATACATAGGACGTAATTAACGAACAACCAAGAATTAGTGTCCCTCTGAAAAGTAAATAAGAGTCAGTAAAGTCTTTAACTCAACTCGTCAAGAGAGACGAGGGAATAGAAAAGGAATCAGTTAAAATCAGATGCAAAAAAGTGACGTGGCCCATTCTGGAAAAGCATGTAGGACTTTCTTCCGAAAAAGCTATGAAATATAAATTATAGTCAATGTATAATTCCTAAACACATCATGGCACTCCAAAATTTAATCAGGACAACAGGTATATAACAAGTAGTAAGAGTGAGCAGTATAGAGTCTCAACAACAGAAGACTGCAGGTATACCCGGATTAATCTCTGCTCAATTCTTAGAGTTACTTTTCCAGGAACAGCTAACCCATATGCTCCCCAAACCTTACAACTATTATAGAATTTGAAGAATCCTACAAGCTCCATTCTATAAGTTACCTTGTTAGAACAAAGGACGATAAAACTATGAACAATTTCCTGAACATACATGAAAACTTTTCAATAAAAAGAATTATTGAGTTGGGGTGATATCTCAATTGGTAAAGTTATCTTTACCCTGTACAAACATGAAGACCTGAGTTTTGATACCAAGAATCCAATCCACCTTTAATAGCCTAATATTACGTTTGTGTGGTGTGTGCTGTGTGTGTGTGTAGTGGGTGGGTCATACCTGTGATTCAAGCCTGTGGATGCAGGAATAGTCTGGGGCTCACTGGCTAGCTCCTAACCTATTTGTCATCAGATCCAGGGCCAATCCCTACAATTGAGAGACCCCATATAAAACAGACAAAAAGGTGGATGGCATGAGATGGCTTCCGCAACTAAGACCTAGAAGTGTGTTGCTTTTTTTAAGCAGGAGCTCTGGGTTTCGATTCCAGCACCCTCACATGGTGGCTAACAACCACCCCATAGCTCCGTTTCATGGAATCCGACGTTTTCTTCTGGCCTCCATAGGCATTGCCACAACAAGGGTGCCAATCTTATTAGATATGCAGGTGCCTTATAAAACACGCATACTCATACAAAATAATAAGCTGTGAGAGATGGTCAGTAGGTTAAGGCACTGACTGTTTGCAGAGGACCCGGTCTTCAATTCCCAGCACCCACTGTGGCTAACCAACTGTCCAAACTCTAGTTCCAGGGGATCTGTCAAGACCATCTGTCTGACTTCCATAGATGATGCAACAACAAAGGTGCACGATGTCAATATCAGGCAATACATATATACAAAAAAAATTAAAATAATAAATATTTGTAAAATATAATAATATTTTTAAGTTTCTCAATAAATATTGCTATCATTATGCTATCATTTCCAGGGATGCAGGAAGTTCAACACATGCAAATTGGGTACAATGTAATACAGCACATAGACTGAAAGCAGAACCAAGATCATCTCAGATGCAGGAAAAGGCCTCGTCGATAAAGTTATCAGCATTTCATGATAAATGGCCTTAAGAAATCAGACATAAAAGGAATATACCCAACCTAACATGGAAGTAACATGGAAGTAACGTAATATAAATACTTTTAATATTACAAGAAAAGTAGGGGAAGGGGGACTGGCGAGTATGGCCCAGCCAGTAAGAGCACATATGCTCTTGCGGAGAGGACCCATAATACATGGACCCACCAGTTCCCAATCACCCAATTTCCCCCCACCCCCCCACCAGCCCTACCCCCCCCCCCCCCCCCCCCCCCCCCCCCTCCCCCCCCCCCCCCCCCCCCTCACAACCACCTGTAACTCCATCTCCAGGGGATCTAACACCACCTTTCTGGCCTCAGCAAGCAATGATGACTTCAATGTTGTGCAACAGAACCACACAATAACAATATAATTTAAAAATTAAAATTTTGTGTTTTTTTGCTCCTTCATGCCTTTAATCCCACCACCTGTGGCATGATAGATCTCTGTGAGATCAAGCCAGCTTTGGTCTATAGTAGTGAGTGCCAGGCCAGCCTGGGCGGGCTAGACGCGGAGACCTGTTTCAAAAAATACAAAAACAAAAAAAAGTAGATGCCGGCGTCGCGCTGGGCACTATCCGTTAACTCCACAGTATCTTAGGAGGCCCCGTCTATATGTAGACAAATCACTGGCTATATCATAAGGCCACACTGGTGACCCACAGCGCAAGTTCAGGCCAGCTGCGGGTCTTATAGGGAGGACCCTATCCCTCAAAAATTAATGAAAATAAGCAGTTGGTTTTGGTGGTGCACCATCCCGTGGGAGCCATCCGCGCAAACTGTGGCCCGAGGCACGTAGGGCCTCCAGGGATGGGGGGGAGGTCAAACGGCCACTGTTACCTGGGGCTAAGAGTGGAGGTCCCAGGAAGTACGGGGGTGCTACAGGGAGACCCCTGTCGTGAAAAGACCAACCTAAATCTAACTACCAAAAAAATCACAAAAAATGCCCCATCTGGGACCAGAACTCACTTATGTAACTATGGCCTGGCCTTGAAACACACAGATTATCTGGCTGCCTTCTGCCCCAAGCTGCTGGGACAAAGGTATGTGCACCATGCCCAGCATATCTTTGTGGCCATTACTTCTTTATTTTTTTTTTATATTTTTATATAACCAAGGTAGTGATACTACTCTTGCAGTACATCAGCAATCCTTCATTGTAAACCAATTTGCAAGCAGTTTGCCAAAACCCAGAACAGCCCAAGGGTCACCACCATCCAGCTGGCGCTGGGTGGGGCGGGGGGGGGTGTTAGATATGTTACAACTATGAGTTTGATCAAAATAACGTGTCAGGGCTATATTGCTGTAGTTTCACCATTCACCCCAATCGCAACACTTACATTCTACTCACCCCCCCTCTTCCACAGATTGTTCACTAGTCTTTAGAACATGGAGGGCACAGCGTGTGGGTTAGAAAGATCAAAACAGTCTATTTCCTCTGGGCTGCTGGTTTTTGGACCTCTCTGGTCAGTTTCTGGCTGTTTCCTTTCATGGGGCTGACAACTTTGTCCAGGAATAACCTTCTAATCCTACTAGGTATGGCACAATTTAAGAGTCATATAGGTATTTAAAAGGCTATTATTCTTATGGCTTAGCGTTACTTTGTTTGGACCATAGTATTTTGCGCATGTTTGATGTTGATCATATCCATGAATTACGTTTTTTTCTGTAACAATATGCGACGTTGATCTTACTGTGGCTTGATAACATCTCCTAACCAACTGCACGACCTGTAAGCCTCCTGTTGTATACGCACGTTGCGCTGGTTCCATTCCTCCCCACACCGGGGGAGCTACTAGCCATTAGATTTGGCAATACAGGCCTATGGCGTGACCACTGTTGCACAGTATTTATAGGCCAGGTGAGTGTAGCTGGTTGCTGATGGAGGGAGTCTTGCTGACTCAAGGAGAAGCCTAATTTTGCTGGCGGTTTATTGGTTTAGTGCTTTGGTAACCACTCTCTGGATATGTCCACGACGACCAATATCCAACTTGTCAAGTGCAGTCTCACTACATCTTTCCCATGCTTATATTGGTCTTCGACAGCAGGGCTTATCGACTCTCTTCTTGCAGGATTCCCCAGTTTACAGGCAAGAAGGCCTTTACCTTTTGGGTGGCAATGGATCCCTGGCCCAACCTATCTCCTTGGTAGAATAATCTCCTGCTGATATCAGAGCTCTCCTGTTTCATATTTTGCTTACGAGTGCAGTCGCTTAGGGCACTTTAGTATTAATTTGGTTCTAATAGAGAATAATCCTTTTCACAGTCGCTTCCTGTATGTCTACCTCTTGTCTTAAAGAAAGCAGTTTTACCAGTTTTATAAGAGATTACCCCTTATAAAGTTGCTCTCCAATTTACAGTTAGGCATGGAGCGACGATCTCATCCTTACACTCAGTCATATTTTCTCCGCCTGTTCTATGGAGGGGAGGTAAGAAAAGTCTCTCATATTAACAAAACCACACCATGAGTCCATCCTCAGTCCGATATGAGCCATTACTAGAGCAATGGGATAGCCTCTCGGGTATTGATCCCTGCAAACTGTTGACTTCTTCCCGCCAGCTATCAGTTGCCAATTGCTCCTCAGCTAAGGTTGGGGCTTTCTGACCATCTTCCGTGAGATTTTTGTTTACCTTGATGCCAGTTAGTCTTGTTGCAGCCATTGTCAGTTAATGTACCCGCGTCCCCCTGTTGTGTTAAGAAAGACGAATGTGTTTTGCCTGTAGTCTACGTCCATCTGCCCCTCATGTCCTTATAACCGACTTTCTGATGATCACCTGAGCCTTACCATACATTGGAGATATGGGGCTGGAGAGATGCCTAACGGTTTAAACTCTAGCCACTGAGCCTATCTCTACACAGAGGACCCTGAGTTTTTGATTCTCCAGCACCCACAATGGCGGCTTCATATGATCATCCATCTTTGAACCAGCTTAGGCTGGCCACATTCCTTTAATCCTAGGAATTGGGAGGCAAAGGCAGGCACATCTCTATGAGTTCAAGGTCCAGGGCTGGTCTGCAGAGTGAGTTCCACTGCAGGTAGGGCTATATGGAGTACCTGTTCTCCAAAAAAAAAAGAGGAGATATATAATGGATATTTCCCATTTAGGGCTGAACTTTCCTCAATCTCTTATCTCTTCTGCAAGTTGATGAATTGCGAGAGTCTCGTAATTGCACATCTTGCTACAAGAAGAAACTTCTCCATGAGAGTTGAGTGATGTACTTATTTATGGGTATAACAATAAGTGTTTGCGGAGTCAGTCTCTGATAGCAGTAGTTTCTCCCAATAGGGCCTAGGTCCTATTGGCCTTGGTTATGGCCCCATTAAACAGTTGCCAACGCCCATTATTAGTTTCCATCTTGTCGTATAGTCAGTGGAATGAAGTAGGCTCTTATTATATACAATCACAATTTACTTGTACGTGTAGTATATGGTTGGTGCTATTCATTTTATATGTAGTTTGTCTTTTTCTAAATTGTACCAGTAGGCATCTTGTTTGCTAGGCATTTATATTTTGTATGCTTCACACAGGGTTTATAGCGACTGTAGGCTAGCTGATTTACATTTTCTATCTAATAGCATGGTAGTATTTTCCACCAGGTTATGGCGCTGGGTGTAGGGAGGATAATTCCATGGTCATAGTATCAGCTTGACTTTCTCCATGTTTTGACTCAGAATTGGTGGTATTTTCAGAAATACTGTCTTACCATCTCTAAAGTCTGAGAACCGTATACCGAAGAACAATGGCCAATTAATCCTTATACCTGTTTGTTCAGGTGGTCGGTTTTGGGGACTCCACCGACCAACAAGCTCAATAAAGAGCCTGGGTAATTATTTCCAGGCACTAAGATGTTTCTTTTAATAAGAATGCATCAAACTTCTCCAAAGTCGTGACCCATCAAACTTCTCCAAAGTGGTGGTACCATTGTACATTCCCACAAGCAATAGATAGCGTTAAGTTCTGGTTGCTCCACATCCTCAACATTTGGTGTAAGGGTTCTTGATTTCAGCTATTACAGTAGGTATGTAGTGGTATATCATTGTGGTCTTAATCTGCATTTCAGTGGTGGTATATGTGGGTATGTGTAGTTTTTTCACCTTACTTTAATTTATTTTCTTCTTTTTTTTTTTTTTTCTTTTTTTTTTGGTCTTTCAAGACAGGGTCTCCCTGTAGCCCCAGCTGTCCTGGAACTCACTCTGTAGACCAGGCTGGCCTTGAACTCACAAAGATCCGCTTGCCTCTGCCTCCCAAGTGCTAGGATTAAAGGTGTGCACCACCAAACCCTGCTTATTTTCTTATTTTTGAGATAGGGTCTCCCTATAGCCCCAGCTGGCCTGGAACTTGCTCTGTGGGCCAGGGTGGCCTTGATCATACAGTGATTTGCTACATCTGCCTCCTAAGTACTGGGATTAAAGGCATGTGCCACCACTCCCAGTCATACTTTTTATTAATTTTTTTTTTGTATTTTTGAAACAGGGTCTCCCTCTAGCCCCAGCTGGCCTGGCACTCACTATATAGACCAAGCTGGCCTTGATCTCACAGAGATCTAGCTGCCAAGTGGTGGGATTAAAGGCATGAGCGACCACTCCCAGCATATATTTTAATTTTTAAATGATGTGTATCTCTGTGGGTTTGTGCACAAGCTCAGTGCTTGCTGAGGCCAAAAGAGTGTGTTAGATCCCCTGGAGATGGAGTTACAGGTGGATATGAGTGACTTGATGGGGGTGTTGGGAATCAAATATGGGTCCTCTGCAAGAGCATATGTGCTCTTAACTGCTGGGCCATCTCGCCAGTCCCCCTACTTTCTTTTATAATTAAAATTATTTATTATTACATTCATTTACTTCATGTGTGTGGGTATATTCCTTTTATGTCTGATTTCTTAAGGCCATTTATCATGAAATGCTGAACTTTATCGAAGGCCTTTTCTGCATCTGAGTTCTGTCTTTCAGTCTATGTGCTGTATTACATGTACCAATTTGCATGTGTTGAACCTTCCTTGCATCCCTGGAATGATAGCATAATGATAGCAATTATTTTATTGAGAAATTTAAAAATATTTATTATTTTACAAATATTTTATTATTTTTATTTTTTATGTATATGAGTGTATTGCCTATATGCATGTGCACCTTTGTTGTGCAATGCTCATGGAAGTCAGAAGATGGCATTGGATCCCCTGGAACTAGAGTTTTGGACAGTTGTTAACCACAGTGGGTGCTGGGAATTGAACCTGGGTCCTCTGCAAAATCAGTCAGTGCCCTTAATCACTGACCCATCTCTCCAGCTTATTATTTTTATGAGTATGAGTGTTTTACCTGCATATATATAGATGCACCCTTGTGTGCAATGCCTATGGAGGCCAGAAGAAAACGTCGGATTCCATGAAACTGGAGTTATGGGGGGTTGTTAGCCACCATGTGGGTGCTGGAACTGAACCCAGGCCCTCTGCAAAAGCATCTAGTGGTCTTAGTTGCGGAGCCATCTCATGCCATCCACCTTTTTGTCTGTTTTATATGGGGTCTCTCATTGGATTGGCCTGGATCTTGACAAATAGGTTAGGGCTAGCCAGTGAGCCCCAGCCTATTCCTGCCTCCCCAGTGCTTGAATCACAAGTATGCACCACCATACACACACACACACACACACACACACGTATATATAGGCATATTAATGTTGGTTCTTGGTATCAAACTCAGGTCTTCATGTTTGTAAGGTAAGTACTTTACCAATTGAGATATCACCCCAACTCAATAATTCTTTTTATTGAAAAGTTTTCATGTATGTTCAGGAAAATTGGTTCATAGTTTTATCTGTCTTTGTTCTCAAGGTAACTTATAGAATGAGCTTGGTAGGATTCCTTCTTTCTATTTTGTAGGTTTGGGGAGCATTATGGTTAGCTGTTCCTTGAAAAGTCTCTAAGAATTGAGCAGTTAATCCGTGTAGACCTGCAGTCTTCTTTGTTGAGACTCTATTACTGCTTCACTCTTACTACTTGTTATATACCTGTTTGTCCTGATTAAATTTTGGAGTGCCATATGTGTTTAGGAATTTATCTCCATTGCTATACATTTTTTTTCTAGCTTTTTGGAATGTAAGCTACCATATTTTCCCTAATGGCCAGTCCTTTTTTCATCTCTGATTTTAACTGATTCCTTTCTTTCTCTCTCTCTTGACTAGTTGAGTTAAAGATTTACTGATCTTATTTATCTTTTCAGAGAAATAATTCATTGTTTCGTTATTAATTCCTTGTTTTTTTAGTATCTATTTTATTAATTTCAGCCTTGCTCATTATTTCTTTCCATCTGCTGATTTTGAGTTTGGCTTGTTCTTGTTTTTCTAAGACCTTGAGGTGATTAAGTCATATATATATATATCTTTGTAACATAAGCACTCATAGCTATGAACTTTCCTCATAAGTTTGTCTTTGATATGTTCTAAATGCACTGATATGTGGTACTTTCATTTTCATTTGATTTTATGAACTTTAAACTTTTATCCTTGACTCCTTTGGGGACCCTCTGTTTGAGTGTATTGATCAATCTCCATGTATCTGTTCAGTATTGTAGTTTGTCTTGCTATTGATTTCTAGTTTTATTAGAGCACTATAACATTATAAGGTACTAGAAATTATTTCAATTGTTTTTATGTTAATACTTGCTTCATGGCCTAAAATTTAGTATCTGTTCTGGAGAAAGTTTCATGGGCTGCTGTGAAGAGTATGTAATCCTCAGTTGTGGGATATAATATTCTATGTTAAGCTTATTTGATCTATGGCAAAAATTTAACTCTTGACATTTCTGTTTTGATTTTTGGTTGATGACATATCTATTGATGAAAGTGGGGTACCAATATTTATTGTATACTGTATTGTATATTACCAACTATTATTGTATATGGAACTGTTCTTCTAGTTGTAATTGCTTTTTTAACTTGAAAGTATGGTTTATTAAACAAAGACTGTAAACAAATATTATCATGTCTCTTACCTGTAACAAACAGGAATAGCTTTTAACAGAAATTCAGTAATCTCCCAAAATGTTTTTATTATAAATACAGGTATTAAAGCAATCCTGAACCTATTTTTGATACTGTTAATAGCACCCATACCTCTTCAAAAATTAACAGAATTTGTGACAATATTTATTGCATGTGGGCATGTCTAATCTGAGCTTAGGTGTGTGTGTGACATAACATTCCAGCTAGCATGTTCCAGAGGCACCAGTGAGGGTCTCAGCACCTCTCTGTTTACACCCCAGTTGGGATGACATGATGATACAAGTGTCTGGGATTGGCTGCTAGGAGGTGATGTCACACTGCCTATATAATGACGTTGCATTTGAATAAACAGCCATTTTTACTTAGAATTGCTCTCTACCATTTGTCCTTGGGCTGTGCTTCCCCACATGTGCTTTCTCCATAGCCTGTCCCACTGTGAGACTGACCACTTACTACATCTAGTGACCAAGGTGGGGCTTGAAGGAATCCTGGAGAAATTTGGGTATTCAAACCTCACAAACCTGGTTCTTTGCTATTAACTTTTTTCTCTCTTCCTTAATTTCTACTTTGTGCAAACATGAGGCTGGTTTCCACAATTGGTTGGCTAGCTGGAAATCTAACAACCTAGGGCCATGTGGTTTTGCACACACAAGAGCCATGAAAGCTAGCAGTTTCATGGCCTGGCTAGCCACAGATTTGTTCATGAAGCTATCAGCTTGCAAGCAGGCCATGGAAATCAGCAATTTCCTGGCCTGGTGGGGTCCAGGAGTTACCATCTCCCCACTCATGAATTTTCCCACAAAGCCATCAGCTTGCACGGGGTGGGTGGGGGGGCTATGAAAACCAGCAGTTTCCTGGTTTGTCATGGCTCAGGAGCTACCATTCCCCCAGCCACAGGTTTGCTGGTTGTTCACTCATGCAGGCTGTGGAAGCCAGCAGCTTCCCAGCCAAGTTCGACCATGAAGCCTGTCAGCTTCATGACTGTGTGCTGCCTACAGGACTAAATCTTCCAGTCATGAGGCTCATCAACCTCAGGCACAGCTTGAACTTGGGGTCATTTTTTATTTTACAGGCCTAAGGCGGGACTCCAGGTTTTAAAATAAAAAAAGAAATATAAATTGTGAAAAATCTTCAGGTCTGCTTTGTTCCCCACTGTGTAGAACTGGTTTTACCACCCTGGTAAAGTCTCTTCAGCTGACTGTTCAGCCCAGGCTCTTTTGTAATACTGATTTGTACCAGGCTGGCTCCGGTGTCCTATGAAGAGAGATCTCATCTCCTTCAAATACAAATTGGGATTCTTCCAAATTTCAAAAGAGACAAAAATTTCTACTAGGTTGTTACTTTGAGATTAAAACTGCCAGTATTGGGCCATGCTGTAGAACCAGGGCTCCCTCACCTTTTTGCCTGAGCCCGGACACCTCCATTTGCTCTGCCCCGAGTTTTTGCCTAGGCCCCCTGGGCCTCTGCACACACACCCTATTAAGTGCCAGGTAAAGAGATTTCTTTCTGGGGCTGGAGATATGGCTCATCTTGCAGATGAACTGAGTTCAAGTCCCAGAACCCACATGGTGCTAAGAACTGTCTTGGGCCGGGATTGGTGGTGCACACCTTTAATCTCAGCACTTGGGAGGCAGAGGCAGGCAGATCTCTGTGAGTTCAAGGCCAGCCTAGTCTACATAGCTAGCTCTAGGCCAGCTGGGACTAAAGGGAGATTCTGTCTTAAAAAGACCAAAAAACCCCCAACTTCTTTCTACAACTCTCAGAAATAAATCATAGCTTTAACTTTCTACTTTCCTACTAAAAGCAGTAAATTTGGCTATGCCCTAGAGCCATGGCTTTTTTAATGTAAATTAAGCTGCTGGGTAATTCTGAAACTCTGAGGCCCAGGCTCCTTTAATGAAAATTAAGGGGTTTTCAAAAAGAGATGCCTAATTTTTTAAATTTTTTAATATTATTAATGTTTTATGTGTATGAGTGTACTGTCTGCATGTAAGTTGGTGTGCCCGTGTCATGCAATGCTGCTTGGGTCAAAAGAGGGCATCAGATTTCCTTGGAACTGGAGATAAAGACGGTTCTTAGCTGCCATGTGGGTGCTGAGAATCAAACCCAAGTCCTCTGCAAAAGCAGTTGGTGCTCTTAACCGCTGAGCCATCTCTCCAGCCCCCAAGATGCCTAATTTTAAGACATATTTTCCTCCTTAAACTGAAAGTTGAAAAATGGTATTGTAAACATTCTTACTATGTTCTAACCTTTTTTAAAAATTTTTATTTTTTTATTTTTAGCCTAGGCTGGCCTCGTACTCCAGATCCTCCTACCTGTGGCTTCAAATCCTACCGGTGCATGCCACCACAACCAGCATGTTCTAACCTTTTTACAGTCTGTCTTATTCTTCATTGTAGAAGGTTTTATCATTGTTTGAACCTGTTTCTGGATGGAATTATGTTACACTTTGGCTTCTTGTAAAGCTCATAGGTAATTATCTTTTGGATTTCTACAATTTATATCATCTAACAAGGATCACCTTGTTAATTTGCAAGCATTCTTTGTGCCCACATAACTGCAAGGCCTATCAAACCTGCAGTTGGGTTTTCACCTAGTTGTTTGGCCATAAGTATTTAGCTCTGAGATTGGTTGGATATTTAGCTCTGAGATAATGAATCTCACAGCTGGTGGTTTGGTTATGTAGCAGTTTGACCATGAGGACGACTGAGTATTTAGTTGTGGAATAATCAAATCCCACAACAGCTTGTCTACAAAATAATCACTTTTGTAACTGTGTGATGGCTGTGGAAATTATTAATTTCCAGGGAAAAGCCATGGACCAGCAGCCCTCCTCACCACAAAAGATTGGCTGTGAAATAATCAATTTCATAACTGCATGGCGGCTGTGGAAATTATCAATTTCCAAGGAAAAGCCATGGGCCAGCAGCCTCCTCAGCAGCAGTGCCCCCAAGTGGCACTGTTTCCAATTCCATCATGGCATGCCTAATCAAAATGTAATGTTTTTGTTTATAAACCCAGGCACCCTCTTTACGTTTTAAGTAAAAAATATGTGTACACTTAATTAAAAAGTCCAGGGAATTAAAATTTATTCTGGTCTTTTAAACTGGTTTCATCTTAAAGGCTTTACTCAAGAGTTAACTTTACTGCATTCCTAAATTTGTTGGGGGAGTGGAAAAAACCCTGGGAAAAGGAAAGCCTGTGATCTGGTGCCCCGTACATGCCTGCTGTGTACACACTGGCCTCAGAGCTGCTTGCTCTAAAACAAACAATTCATCTTAAACCTCATGTTTAAATCTAATTTGAATTGTCTTTTGAAACTTACTTGGTACCATAGGCTTTTAATTTTAGCTCCCTAGAGGCAGAGGCAAGTGGACTTTTATGGGAGTTTGAGGCCAGCCCTATCTGCCTATGGAGTTTCAAGACAACTGCTGCAAAGAAACTTTGGCTCAAATGAACTGCCTCTTGCTAACTATTAGTAAAAGTTCTCATTAGGGGGCTGGAGAGATGGCCTAGTGGTTAAGAGCACTGACTGCTCTTGCAGAGGACCCGGGTTCGATCCCCAGCACCCACATGGCGGCTAAGAACCGTCTGTAACTCCAATTCCAGGAGAACTCCAGTTCCAGGGGAATCTGACGCCCTCTTCTGACCTCCACGGCATTGCACATGGGTGCACAAACCTACATGCAGACAGTACATTCATACACATACAAAAATAAATAAAATTTAAAAAACCTTGGTCCAATTTAAAAGGAGATTTAAAAAAACTGTTTTGTGTTTCTCCTTGAGTATCAAACAGTAATATATTTCCTCCCTACAGGCCAGCCTGAAAACTATGTGTGCATGTGTGTGTAAATGCATGTTTATATTTTAATCTCTTGTGATTTTATAGGTTCTGTCTATTAAAGAGTCACGTATAAACAAGTATGGATAAATCCAACTCATAAAAACTATTTAGAGGGGACAGGAGAGATGGCCTAGAGATTAAGAGTGCTGACTGCTCTTGCAGAGGACCTGTGTTCAATTCCCAGCACCCACATGGCAGATGATAACCGTCTTTAACTCCAGTTCCAGGGGAATCCGAGACCCTCTTCTGACCTCTACAGCATTGCACAACACAGGTGCACAAACCTACATGCAGACAGTACATTCATACACATAAAAAATAAATAAAAATTTTAAAAAACATATTTGCTTCATACTTTTGGTATTGTCAAAAAATTTTTTTTTCTTTTTGAGACAGGGTCCCCCCATAACCACAGCTGTCCTGGAACTTGCTATGTAGACCAGGCTGTCCTTGAACTCGCAGAGATCCACCTGCCTCTGCCTCCCAACTGGGATTAAAGGCATGTGCCACCACATCCAGTGCCAAATTTTAATTGGTCTTATATAAATTATTAATGTATGATCACATACTGTTTGGGGGTTACTAAAAGACTGGCTCTTGGATGAAGTAGGCTCCTTTGTGTCCCAGACCTAGGCCTGTTAATATAATCAAACAACTAACGGATAAATTAATTTCAACAAAAGTTATCAATGTTTATATTTTATTTGTCTTTATTAAAGGTAACTAATGGAATTAAACATGTATAGTATCAATTGAATGTTTTACTGAGTCTATACTGCCACCTACTGGTTCCGTGCCTTCAATACCTGAGACAAAAACTTTAGATAACCTCTAATAGGTTCTTGTGTAAACTAAATCTGTTAAATTACAATAGAATTCTTAGTCTTCAAGGATATAAGTTAATTTTAAGAGAATAATTACTTCTATTCTAGTATGCAATTCATGTCTGTATTCAAGTGTGTTTTACATGTAAGACATTTAACCACTAGGTAAAACATCTTTGGAGTAAACAGACTTTTGTACCAAGCCTAGATAAAACATCTCTAAACATTTAAAGAGACTTGGTCATTTAGAACCTGTTCCAAAACTTGCTAAGATGTCTTAAAATTCATACTTTAGAACGATGTGTTTAGAATAACTGTTCTGGGGCTGGAGAGATGGTTCAATGGTTAAGAGCACCAACTGCTCTTGCAGAGGACCCAGGTTCGATCCCCAGCACCCACATGGTGGCTGAGAACTGTCTTTAAGCTGGGTGTGGTGGTTCATTCCTTTAATCCTAGCACTTTGGAGGCAGAGGCAGGTGGATCTTTGTGAGTTCAAGTCCAGCCTGGTCTACAGAGTGAGTTCCAGGACAGCTGGGGCTACAGGGAGACCCTGTCTCGAAAACACCAGAAAAAAAAAGTTTGGTAAAAAAAATGCCTATATTAAATAACATTGGCTAAATGTTTTCAATATAAATATAGTAACATGCTTAGGGTAACTGAGGCTACAAATTGTTGCTAATATTTGATCTGCTCCTAACTTGTACTAGATTCCCAGTGACAGCTTTGGGATTAAATGTACATAAGTGTTCTCCATATTTTTCTGTCTTGTACAAATATTACCTGTGACATTTCTTTTGTCTACAAAGATAATTTGGCTCAAAAAGACTGGGTTTTACCTCCTTAAACCAACAGTATACAGTCCAATAGAACACACCCTGAATGGAGTAAGCAGAACTTTACAACTTGGTTCCAGTCTATGGGTATGTAATGCAACTCCTGCCATTAAAAAAATTATAGATCAAGATATAGGAGTCTGAAAAACAAGAGAGCCTGCTCTGTTCATGGTACAAATACAAAAAGGGGAAGGGGAATATTCTTCCCTCTTGGATGCAGCTTACAGAGCACTCCCTACTCTGAACTCCTGGTCAATTTTTCCATTTTAAAATCAGAAATGACAACTCCAATCCATAAACATTGGAGCCCTCGGAAAAGCTGTGATACGCCATTGGTGCTATAACAGGGTATAATGTTGGGACAATGAAAAAAAAAAACAATCCACTACTAACCTCTGCTTGTGTATTCCCACAGAGAGAGCCACCACCAATTTGGGTGCCTGCGAGAAGTGTCCATCTTTGGACTATAAAAGATGAATCAGGAGCCACTGGCAGAGAGATTGGCTTATCTGAACATCAAAGAAAAATGGGGCAAATCTGAGAAAAGGCCACTTCACAGGGAACTGACACACAGGGTGTCACATAGGAACCCCAAGCTACTTGAGTCACAGGCACAGAAGTTACCCAACTAACTGTTCCTGCTTGTATCTCTCTGGGTTAAGAGTCAATTATTATGGCAATGATTCCTTATGGGACATGCTTGGTGGCTTCCTTTAACTGGCTAACAGGTATAAGATCTGTTGGAGGGATATTCTTTATCAACTGAAAACAAGAATGAAGAGCAAAATTAGTTAAAGAAAGTACCAAAGCCAAGTATAATAATAAAATCTTTAAAAGCTTAATGGTTAAATAGAACATATTAGTGAAGGAGGACTTTGGTACCAGTAGGGGGGCTGATTTGTCTAAACATCCAAAAAGTATGCCAACATGGACATTTGTGCTTGTCCCTTTAGATTAATGTCCTAGCTCTAAATTTTGCTTTATGGTCAGGTGAGACATATGGGTAAATAAAAACTTTGCTACCAGTTATGGGCTACTTGAAAAGGAACTGTTGGCTAGGGGGCTCTAAAAGCCCCCCCCAACAAAGGCTATTTGCCTGTGATATTGTGCTACATACAAAAAAGGATGGTAAAACCCTACTGCTAAAGACGACATGGTATTAGCATGAAAAGGAAAATTTATGTTGTGAGACCTCACCTTGCGAATGGACAGTTGATCTTCTTAATGCCAGAAAGTGCTGTAGATATCAGTGGAAGGAAATGGTCTACTGAGTCAAGCAAGACTCATCAGCTACACCTCACTTGCCTGGAAATAGGGCAGTTAGTAGCAGCTTAATATTGGTATACCCCCAAAATCTTATTGGCTATATAGCCTGCTCCTTGGGAAGGGGGGGGGTTAGCACACAACTAATACCATAAGCCTGCGCCTTCTAGTGGCTAAAAGACATTATAGGCCACAATAGAAATTTATTGCCACCTCTTTGCCCAAAAAGCCGCAATTCCTAGATTAAAATACCATCTAAACATTTATGTTATGTGCCCATAACATGACTTGTCATGGTAGTTATTGTTTAAGTGCCAGTACTTCTTGCTATTTGCATTTTATTAGTAGAATTAATATAGAACCCCTGGATTAGCCTCCAGCCCTTTGAAAGTAAAGCTTGGACAGACCCAAGGGTCCGATGTGTCACTTCAAAGAAAAATGGATCATTTTACTTCTCACACTCTCTTGCCAGCTTCTCTAAGGCCCAGAGACCACTCATGGAAGAAGGGGTGCACCAGATTGTAAGGGCTGAAGAGGGGAGGGTAAATTGTGAGATCACAAAAAAGGCGGACTGGACTTTTGTTTGGTCAGCATGATTGTATGTGCAGGCCTTTCTAGCCGGACTAGAGACCTTGGGGTACAACCAAATTCTCTATCTGTATAAAATTGGATGCAGATGTTTGCTAGTTGGGTTTGTATGAATGTTGCTTATATTTACTGGTTAGCTTTCTCTATTAAGTTTTTATTTGGGCATTGATTAGTCTTAGTACTTTTTTTTTTTTTTTGGTCTTTTCAAGATAGGGTCCCCCTGTAGCCCCAGCTGTCCTGGAACTTGCTATGTAGACCAGGCTGCCCTTGAACTCATAGAGACCACCCTGCCTCTGCTCCATGCTGGGATTAAAGACATGCACCACCGACGCCTGGCTTAGTCTTAGTATTTTTATATTTATTTTTATGTGTATTGGTTATTTTATTTATTTCTGTAGTGTAATGAATGTACTGTCTGTATGTAGGTTTGTGCACCCATGTCGTGCAATGCGGCAGAGGTCAGAAGAGGGTGTCTGATTGCCCCTAGAACGGGAGTTTTCCTGGAATTTGGAGTTTCAGACGGTTCTCAGCCACATGTGGGCCTGGGGATCGAAACCCGGTCCTCTGTAAGAAGCGGTTGGCGCTCCTTAACTTCTAGGCCATCTCTCCAGCCCTAGTCTAGTATTTTACAAAACAGTGATGGCCTTTTGGGCCAGACAAAGGTAATTGATCACTATTTCTATAATACCATTTGTGCTTGTGAAATCTAATACAAAAAAGGGGGAGATGTGGGCATGTCTGATCTGAGCTTGGGTGTGTACCTGAACTAACATTGTAGCCAGCATGTCCAGAGGCATGGCAAGTGAGGGTCAACAGACCTCTCTGTTTATGCCCAGGAGTTGGGATGACAAGGGTCTGGGACTGGATATGGCTGCCTATATAATGACATGATACATTTGAATAAACAGGGCTTTTGTATTTGGAATGCTCTCTACCACACTGTGTCCTTAGCTGGTGCTTTCCTGTTGCATAGCTTTCCATGGCCTGTCACCATGGACTGTCCACTTACCGACAATTGTCCTGCTACGTTTAAACAATTTCAAGCTACAGCTCTCTAAGGGATAAAGCATGCCATCTATTCTCTTTTTCAATTTTAAGTTTCAGACAACATGATAAGTTTCCACTGTCCGTAATGACACTCCTTGCATGCTTGGCTCTAACCTGATTCAATTTGATACTCCAGGTTCAATGTGTAAAATTGACAATGGTAAGAGAAAGAAAATTATGTTGCACATTTCTTCTGGTACTGATAATTATATATATATATATATATATATATATATTTTTTTTTTTTTTTTTTCCTTCAAAATGGCCAGGTCATGTTTACCAGCTGGAATTCTTTTTTTTTAATTTTTAAAAATATTTTGTTATATTTATTTATTTTTATTTTTTATGTGTATGAATGTACTGTCTGCATGTAGGTTGGAGCACCCGTGTTGTGCAATGCCACGGAGGTCAGAAGAGGGCATTGGATTCCCCTGGAACTGGAGTCAAAGACGGTTCTCAGCCGCCATGTGGGTGCTGGGGATCGAACCCCGGTCCTCTGCAAGAGCAGTTGGTGCTCTTAACCGCTAGGCCATCTCTCCATCCCCCAGCTGGAATTCTTTTACTTACTGTGTAGGTGTTTTGCATTGTGATATATAATCAAGACATTAAAATGAGTATAAGTTGATTTAAGACAAGTTTGAGATCCACTAAACTTAATTGCTGTATGTCATCTGTCCTTCTGGTGGTTGTGGAAACTTCATGTTTTCTTTGGACATCATTAGATGTCTTAGCTCTTGAAGCACAACTTTAATGTTATAGGAATTTTGCCATTTTCCTAACACTGGTATGCTCCGTGCATCTACCCTTGGTGGCCCAAAAATCATGCCCAGCTACCTTGTAAGTATCATGTCTTCATCATCTTCAAGTCCGCAGCTAACTGTACCATCATATACTCCTTTTTGTCCTTCTTCAAGTTCTTCTGACAAGCGAAGATTATGAGGAACTTTAACTCCTGTGGAGACAGCTGTCTTCTCTGGCCTGATGCCACCCCTGCACAGATGACATCACCTACTTGTCCTTGTTTTAGGAAATCAGTGCCTTCCTTACCTTGGTGGACTGTATCTTCTCAAACTGTGAACCAAAATAAACCCTTACTTCCTTAAATTGTTTCTTGTCAAGTCACAGCAACAAGTAATCAACATATCAAATGGAATAATCTTGACATGGTTCATTCATATTTCTATTTGGTTCATTCAGAGAACCCCAAAGTAAGCTAATCTTTCCAAAGATCTGCCAAGATTCGAGGAAAAATTTTTTTTCTCATAAATTCCTGAAAATAGTCTTCCTTTTAATCAATCCCCACAATTAAATGTGACGTTTTTTTTCAGTTTTATTTTGAGACAGGATCTCCCAGTAGTCCCAGCTGACCTAGAATTCAGGATGCAGACCAGGCTGGCCTTGATCTCACAGAGATCCACCTGCCTCTCTACCTGAGTGCTGAGATTAAAGGTGTGTACTACCACACCCAGCTATGAGGGTTTTTTTTTTTTTTTTTTTAATAAATGTGTGGGAAGGTATCTGCAGGTTTCCTTGGAGTCCAGTAAAGGCTGTTGGAGCCCCTAGAGTTGGAGTTTTGGGTGGTTGTGAGCCACTCAACATGGGTTCCAGGAACCCAACTCAGGTCCTCTGCAAGAGCAACAGCTCTCTCTCTCTCTCTGACTTATTTTTTATATGTATGAGTATTAAGAGCACCTGTGTTGTACTGTGCCCATGGAGGACAGAAGAGAGTGTAACAACCTCTTTGGTAGAGGTAATTATTTCTGCCTGAGCTATTGTGTTTCACCTGTCTTTTGACTTGAACCAAAACATTGGCTCTTCCTAGATCTCAAGACCTTTAGACTGGAGCTACACCATCCACAATCCCAGAGCTCCAGCTTGATGACTCACCTTGCAGATCTTAGGATTTATTAGTGTCTATGATTAACATTAGTTCCTTCAAATCATTTTTCCTTCCCCCTTTCTTTCCTTTTCTCCTACTGGTTATTGGCCCAGGACATGATCCAGCAATAGAGATTCAGAAAATGTCACCCCAGGATCTGAGTGACAGTGTAGTTGATATTTTGGAATTTTTTGGCAAGCAAGCAAACATAATGAGATTGGCTAGTCATTTGTAATATTACTAGGCAATGCTGGGAATAAAGGAAGAGGGAGGCCCAGCTTAAGCACTGTGAACTGTCCTGGAATGTTTCTTTCTCTGTGCATCTTGAAGGAGACGCATCTCCTGTAGCTGCCAACAATGAAGGCCATCCTCTCACCCTGCACCTGGCTGCTACAGTGGAAGCTGAACTCCCAGGCCAGTGTTTGGGAAGAAATGGGATTTTGAAAGTTGAAATGGAGATAAGTATGAAGACTGAGGAAATGGGGCATATTGTGTTCCCTACAATTTTGTTGTTGCTGTTTGTTCAGGAAGAGTCATCTCACTGCACTGCCCAGACTGGTCTGACCTTAAGTAACCCTCTGGCTTCAGTGTACACAGTGGTTGGGACTACAGACATACTAAAGCTCTCAGTTGGGCCCTAAGTTTTGATATTTCCTCTGGCCCATGGAAACAGGCACCTCACTCTTCACAGAAGAGGTCTTTATCCTTTCTAAGGGAATTAACCTTGAATTACCTGAAGAAACAGTAACATCCTCTTCTGAGTTAGTTGTTGAAGAAAATGTAGATTCTCCTTAAGACATACCCCTGCAAACCTACTTCTGCTTTTAGACATTCTCTCTCTCTCTCTCTCTCTCTCTCTCTCTCTCTCTCTCTCTCTCTCAAATTCAAGCAGATGTCTTATTCTTTGAGAAGATTTCACTATGGAGCCTTGGTTGGCATGGAATGTGATTTTTCAGTAAGACTGCCTGTCAACTCACGATCTTTCTGCCTCGGCCTCTTGAGTAGCTGGGATCACTGCCAGCCCATACCCAGCAATTATCAGGAGGTTTCTAAAGGCGAGGCACAATGTATAACCCATGAGAACAGCACTACATTCCAGAAGAACTACTTGATTTACCTAATTATATAGATAAAAATCTGGAGGACATGATCAGGAAATGGGTAATAGTGGATAGCATAATGGCAGTAAGAATATGTTGAATCTAGGTAAATTTACTGATATGAGACTGCATTTAATCTTGCAGGTTGTGGAGTTAGAATGGATTTGGTTGGCTGAAACATGGACCAAAAGGTGGTATAAAATAAGCAACTGAGAAATGGTGTACTCAGGCTAGAGAGATGGCTCAGCAGTTAAGAGCACTAACTGCTCTTGCAGAAGACCCAGGTTCAATTCTCAGCACCCACATGGCGGCAGACAACCAACCATCCGACTCCAGTTCCAGGGGAATCCAACACTTTCTTCTGATCTCCATGCAGGATTGCATGACTTGTACACTTACATACACGCAGGCAATACACTCATACACATAAAAATAGAAAGGGCTGGAGAGATGGCTCAGCGGTAAAGAGGGCCGACTGCTCTTGCAGAGGACCCGGATTCGATTCCCAGCACCCACATGGCGGCTAAGAACCATCTTTAAGCCGAGCATAGTGGTGCATGACTTTAATCCTAGTACTCAGGAGGCAGAGGCAGGTGGATCTCTGTGAGTTCAAGGCCACCCTGGTCTACGGAGTGAGTTCTAGGACAGCTGGGAGACCCTGTCTCAAAAGGATGAAACAAAACCAAAACCCCCAACAAATTGAAAGTATACTTAATTCATCTAACACCCTGGATATCATAGCTTAGCAGCGAAGTACGCTTCAGAGTACTGGTGGCTTCTCCCTCATGACCATAGCTGACTAGGAGCTGTAGGTTGATGCCTCTACCCATCATCACCAGAGAGGATTAGACTACACTTCGCTGTCCTGGGAAAGAGCAAACGTCTAATTTTGATATACGGTTTCTACTGAATGCTTATCACTTTGCATCATCATAAGGTAGATAAATCCTAAGCCAGACTATAACAAGATATATTGTTATATGTTGGGTCCCCTGGTGGTAGGGGCTAAGCATCAGCCAAAAGCAAAATGGGTGTGGTTACTGTAAGGGATAGTAGCCACAGTAGCAACCAGAATGGTCTGATTCTGCACAAACCTAGGGCATCCGCTAAGAGATCATGGTGTCATTGAATGAGAAGGAAATGAGAAACCTACTAAATTCTTA
Source organism: Rhizomys pruinosus (assembly GCA_009823505.1). Lineage (NCBI taxonomy): Eukaryota > Metazoa > Chordata > Mammalia > Rodentia > Spalacidae > Rhizomys > Rhizomys pruinosus. The sequence continues at coordinate 232,819 of VZQC01000657.1, read as the reverse complement.
TTTGGTCTGTATCAGCAATGTTCTGGCTCAGGCTGGGGATGTAGTCTAACATATACAAGGCCCTGGGTTTGATCCCCAGTAGCACATAAAACTGGGTGTGGTGGTCTATACCTGTAATCCCAGTACTCAAGAGGTGAAAAGAAGACCGGGAGTTCAAGGTCATCTTTAGCTATACAGAGTTCCAGGCCAGCCTGGGATATATGAGACCCTTTCAAAAAAAGAAGAAAAGAAAAGCTAGGTCAAATGAAAACAGTCTAACCTGAATCATAAAAGTACAGAATCACAGTCTCCCAGTCAGTTCTCAGACCTGATCCAGTTTATAGATCCAAAATGCCTTGAATGAAGGAGAGGCTGAATTCCCTTGAAGAAGGACCAGAGCATATTGGTGAAAACCTACATGGTATTGTTCAGTCTCCCAAAGGCAAATGAAGCCTTTTACCAGGGAAGCTGTGCACTAAGAAAAGCAAATAGTCAAATTGTAGAGGGAATCATTAGACACTGGGTCTAAACTCACACTTATTCCAGGAGACCCAAAATGGTTTATTGGTCACATCAGAGTTCTAGTTCAGGGGATCGACTTAATTTAAACACAGATCCTTCTCATTCATAGTGGATCTACTGACTCCCTGAATCCATTTAGTGGTCATTTCTCCAGTTTCCAGAACATACACAAATCAATGAAAGGCAGCAGATATTAGTGTTATCAGTGGATAGGATCAAGATACATTGTATACATATATGAAATTGTTGAAGAATAAAGAATATGGCAGCTAATAACCTGTAATTCCAGCTCCAGGGAGCTGACACTCTCTTGTGGCCCCATGGGCATTTCATGCTTGTAGTCTAAGTACATACATGCAGGCAAAACAGTCATACACATTAAATAAAAAAATATTTAAAAGAAGTATAAAATACCCACACACTTTCCAATTAGCTGAAAAACAAGAACATCCCATTGTTTTAGAAATGAATCCTATGGATTCATTTACTGTGCTGTTTTTTTGTTTGTTTGTTTGTTTGTTTTGGTTTGGTTTTGGTTTTGAGACAGGGTCTCCCTTTAGTCCCAGCTGGCCTAGAGCTCACTCTGTAGACCAGGCTGGCCTTGAACTCACAGAGATCCGCCTGCCTCTGCCTCCTGAGTGCTGGGATTAAAGGCATGATTTATTTTTATTTTATATGTATGAGTTTGCATACACACACACACACGCACACACACACACACACACGTGTGTGTGTGTGTGTGTAATGCCTGTGGAGGTCTGAAGAGGGTGTCAGATCATCTGGAACTGGAGTTACAGATGGTTGTTAGTCACCATGTGGGTGCTGGAAACTGAACTCAGGTCCTCTGCAAGAGCAGTCAGAACTCTTAACCACTTAGCCATCTGTCCAGCCCCCAAATATCTCAACCTTTCTATTTTCATCCTCTTTCTTTTCATGAAGGTTTACTTAAAATGTCTATACCTAAATAACTACTAAGCCATCTCCATTATTATCTTTTATATTATTATCTATTTTCTTTCTTATTTGTATGAGTAAGCGTGCATGTGTGGTAGTTTAATGCCTGGAACCCATGGTGAAGAGAACCAGCTCCTGAAAGTTGTTCACTGGCTGCTCTATGTACTACCACATTCATCTTTGACATAAACACCAAAGTCCTATTATCTCTAGATGTGCACAAGGGTCTCTATGCCTCTACATCCTACTACAGGACTTGGCATGATGCAATGTTTCACTCTTATCTATCAGAGAGTGAAATCTCAGGGCTGGAGAGATGGCTCAGCAGTTAAAAGCATGCACTACTATTCCAGAGGACCTGAGTTTGATTCCTAGCACACACTTTAGTCTGCATTCACACACACACAAACCCACACTGATACACATGTATACACAAAAGTTAAAAAATAGTAAGGGGGCTGGAGAGATGGCTCAGCAGTTAAAAGCATGCACTACTATTCCAGAGGACCTGAGTTTGATTCCTAGCACACACTTTAGTCTGCATTCACACACACACAAACCCACACTGATACACATGTATACACAAAAGTTAAAAAATAGTAAGGGGGCTGGAGAGATGGCTCAGTGGTTAAGAGCACTGGCTGCTCTTGCGGAGGACCCAGGTTCAAGTCCCTGCACCCACAAGGCAGCTAAAAACCATCCATAACTCCAGTTCCAGGGGATCTGACACTCTCTTCTGACTCTGTGGGCATTGCACAACACGAGTTCACTTACATACATGGAGGCAATACACTCATACACGGAAAAATAAAAACAATAAAATATTCAAAAAAATAAGGGGGCTGGAGAGATGGCTCAGCGGTTAAGAGCACTGGCTGCTTTTGCAAAGGACCCAGGTTAGATTCCTACCACCCACATGGCAGTCAACAACCGACCATAACTCCAGTTCCAGGGATCTAATGCTCTCTTCTGACCTCCACAGGCAGTGCATGACATAGGTGCACTTATGTAATGTAGGCAATACACTCATACACATAAAATAATAAAATATTTTAAGTACAAATAAATTTTGCTTTAATCTTATTTTTGTTTCTTGTGTATGAGTGTTTTAACTGCATGTGTGTAAGTGCACAATGTGTGAAATGCCTACAAAGGCCAGAAGAGGAATTACTGATGGTGTTAGCATCCATGTGGGTACTGAGGATCAAACCCAGGTCCTCTACAAGAGCAGCCAGTACCCTTAACCACTGAGCCATCTCTCCAGCCTCCTTATTTTTTTTAATTTATTTTTTTTATTTTCTGTGTATGAGTGTATTGCCTACAAGTAGGTAGGTAGATGCACCTGTGCTGTGCAGAAGAGAGCATAGGATCCCCTGGAACTGGAGTTACGGACAGTTGTTATCTGCCATGTGGGTGCTGGAAACGAATCCAGCTCCTTTGCAAGAGCAGCCAGTGCTCTGAACTGTTGCGCCATCTCTCCACCCACTTCATTATAGTTTTATACTTTTCTGATAACTCATATGCATTTGAATATCCTATGCCTATGAGATTTTTGACTTGTCTATTTAGATAAATTTCTTGTTCAAATCCTCTGCAGACCTGTGTACAAATTCAGGCCTCTACTGTTTTCCTCCTGTGGGGTCTTCTGGTAGTTCTGAGCTCCTGGGAATACTGAACCCTAACCTGATTTCTGTACTGTCAAGTTCTGTGGTGCCTTTTTATATGAATTTTCGTACTAACTCATCAATTTCTTTCTTTTGAAAATGTGTGTGTATGTGCGTGTGTGCGTGCGTATGCGTGTGTGTGTGTGTGTGTGTGTGTGTGTGTGTGTAAAAGGACAACTTTGTGGACTGATTCTCTTCATCCATCTTTAAGTGGCTTCCGTCGTGGTGTCAGTCTTGAGTAGGGGGGCATTTTCACCCACTAAGCCATCTCTTAAGCCCCAGCTTGTCAATCAACAAAAATTCCTGCTGAGAATTTTTATTTATTTATTTATTTTTGGTCTTTTTGAGACAGGGTCTCCCTGTAGCCCCAGGTGTCCTGGGACTCACTATGTAAACCAGGCTGGCCTTGAACTCACAGAGACCTGCCTGCCTCTGCCATCACACCCAGCTGAGCATTTTTAAAATAGGGATTATAACAAATCTAAAGCAATTTAGAGAAAACTGACATTGTAACAATGCTAGGCTTTCCAACTCATGAAATGGTAAACTTTCCATGTACTTCATTCTTTTCTCCAAAGTATAGGTTCATGTGTAAAAAGCTTGATCCCTAGGGTGGTACTATTGGGAATTGAGGTCTTCTGGGTGGTCATTAGGTTGTTGGGGCTGGCCTCTCAAAGGGAATTACAGAAACCCACTCTGTTCTTGTCTCTCCATTTGCGTGCTGTGCTACATTTCCCATCATGATGTTCTGACCTTGCCAGAGGTCCAAGCAATAAATGGGGCTACTTGATTTTGGACTACAGTCTATGAAATTATTAGCTAAAACTCTTTTCTCCTTATAGTTGCATCAGGGATTTTGTTACGGTGATTGTAAGCTGAACCACATATAATTGTATAGGTCTTTCACATAATTTTTCAGATTTATTTCCTTTGTTTGAGGAAGAGTCTTGCTTTGTAGCTAAGGCTGGTCTCAAACTGGTGATCCTCTTTTTTTTTTTTTTTTTTGAGATGGGGCCTCTTGTGTTCCTCAGGCTGGCCTCATTCTCAATTGATCTTATCTCATCCTCCAAAGTAGTTTGACTATGGGAAAGTGCAACTATTTATTTCTGTGTTTACACGTTATTGTAAATGACATTCACTTTTTTTTTGTTTTTCAGACAGGGTCTCCCTATTGCTCCAGCTGTCCTGGAACTGTCTGTGTAGACCAGGCTGGCCTTGAACTCACAAAGATCCACCTGCCTCTGCCTCCCAAAGGTATTCATTTTTATGTTAAATTATTCATTACTTGTATATAGATATTTCTGTTGTTCACATGAATGAACCCTAATGGTCCAGGTATAACAGACCTGTGGTGCTGTGATGCAGGCAGTGAAACGTTAGGAGGTGGGGCCTATGGGAGGTACTTTAGTTATTGAGAGTGTGCCTTCAAGGGGGACTGTGAAGCCTGGGCATGGTGGTACATGCTTTTAACCCCAGCACTTGAGAGGCCAAGACAGGCAGATTTCTCTGAGTTTGGAGGCCAGTCTAGAGTTATGGATGATTGTTGACTGGCTTGTAGATACTGGGAACAAAACCTGTGCCAGTGCTCTGAACTGCTGAGCCATTTTTCCAGCTAGTTATTTATTTTTCTATTATGTATAGGATTGTTTTGCCTGCATGTATGTTAAGTGTGGGACATGTATGCAATATCTATGGAGGCCGGAAGAAGGTGTTGGATCCCCTGGAGTTGGAGTTATGGATGGTGGTTAGCAGCCATGTTGGTGCTGGGAACCGAACCTGGGTTACATTCATGAAGGAAGATCAGGAAGCTATGAAAGGAACATCGAAAGAATAACAACAAGTTCTTTTTTTTTTAATTTTATTTATTTCTGTATGTGTATCAATGTACTGTCTGCATGCAGGTCTGTGCACCCGTGTCGTGCAATGCCGCGGAGGTCAGAAGAGGGTCTTGGATTCCCCTGGAACTGGAGTTCTCCTGGAATTGGAGTTTCAGATGGTTCTCGGCCACCATGTGGGTGCTGGGGATTGAACCCAGGTCCTCTGTAAGAGCGGTCGGCGCTCTTAACCGCTAGGCCATCTCTCCAGCCCCAACAACAAGTTCTTAAGAGTTGAGCAATAATGAAAAAAAAAAACTTTGGAAAGAGTCAGGAGATGCAGGACATGTATGGCAGAGTGCATGAACTTGGATGGGATGGGAAGCATGGAAAGGGAATTGGGTCTGGGTTGGACTGAGAAATGATGTGATGATGTATGAAAAAGTTTAATAACAATAAAAAGATCATAAATTAACAGGTCACTATACAAAAAAAAAAAAAAGAGTTGAGCAATAATCAGAGGTATCTGATGCAACCAGAGAAAAAAGAACATGGGGCTGGGTTGCAAGGAGGAAAAAGCAGGTCAGGCTGGGCACATCAGGCTGGGCTGCGGCTCCTCCGGGTGGAGGATGGATGGACAGCCAGGGCAGGAAGGTGGCGGTGTGCGACACAAAGGCACCGGGTTTGTGAGGTGTGGATATGCAGGCTCCAACTTTGCAGAACCCATCTTCCCAGCTTTGGTTGGACGATGCACTATCAGATCAACCACCAAAGTGGGAAACATTGAAATCAAGGCTCTTACAGTTGGTGATGAGGCCAGTGAGTTGTGCTCCATGTTGGAAGTTAACTACCCAATGGAGAATGGCACAGTGTGGAATTGGGATGACATGAAACTCCAAATAGACACCAGGAACTGCAAAATTTTACTCACAGAACCTCCCATGAACCCAACGAAAAACTGAGAGAAGACTGTGGAGGCCATGTTTGAAACTTCCCAGTTTTCTGGTGTGTATGTATCCATCCGGGCAGTTCTGACTTTGTATGCTCAAGGTTTGTTCACTACTGCTGCTGTGGTCGACTCTGGAGATGGCATAGCTCACATTTGCCCAGTGCATGAAGGGTTTTCTCTCCCTCACCTTACTAGGAGGCTGGGTATTGCTGGGAGGGACATTACCAGCCACCTTATTAAGCTGCCGCTGTTACAGGGTAGGCCTGCAGTCATTCTGCCGATTTTGCATAATAAAAGAAAAACTGTGTTATGTGGGCTACAATATTGAGCAAAATCAGAAACTGGCCTTAGAAACCACAGTGTTAGTTGCCTCTTATACACTCCCAGATGGACGAATTATTTTTTTTAATTTTTTTTAATTAATTTTATTTATTTCCATATGTGTATGAATGTACTGTCTGCATGTAGGTTTGTGCACCCGTGTCGTGCAATGCCACGGAGATCAGAAGGGGGTGCCGGATTCCCCTGGAACTGGAGTTCTCCTGGAGTTGGAGTTTCAGACGGTTCTTGGCCGCCATGTGGGTGCTGGGGATCGAACCCGGGTCCTCTGTAAGAGGGGTCGGTGCTCTTAACCGCTAGGCCATCTCTCCAGCCCCGCTGAATTGCTTTTTAACACAATCCAGGCGGCCGACATTGATACCAGATCTGAATTCTACAAGCACCCCGTCCTTTCGGGAGGGTCTACCATGTATCCTGGTCTGCCGTCGAGATTGGCATGAGAGCTTAGACAGCTTTACTTAGAAAGATTTCTAAAAGGAGATGTGGAAAAACTTTCTAAATTTAAGATCAGGATAGAAGACCCGTCCCACAGGAAGCACATGGTGTCCTGGGTGGTGCAGTCCTAGCGGACATCATGAAAGACAAACACAACTTTTGGATGACCTGACAAGAGTCCCCGGAGAAGGGCGTCCGTGTGCTACTGCAAGGCTTCTTCCCATCACACTTCTAATGCTCTCCCCCCCTCCTTTCTTTCTTTTATTGTCCATCTTTGAACTCGTTCAACTCCAGGACTGAAAAAGGCCTTTCTGTCCCCTTTGACTGGAAAGGTCAGGTTTTATTTTGGTGTCCTGGGAAAGCTTCTGTTCAATTTTTGTTACCTGGGTGAATCTGGCTGTTTAATGCAACCACCTCTGCTGCCTGCTGCCTGCTTTCTTCCCAGTAGGCATTCATGTCTTACCTCTAGGCTTCCTAGTTTTGCTTTCTTGCTCTAATGCTGCTAGTTTTAGGTTTAGCACCATAGGTGGTGTGTTTTTATTAGCATAAGAAAAAACTTTCACAGGAGCTTTTAGATATTACTGGGGGGGGGTGGTAAGGGATGGGTGGGCAGCGCTGAACCCTTTAGGGCATTTCCTCTATAGTGTTAGCCTTTAACAGTTATTGCTGCCACTTTAAGTACCTAAAGTTTCTTCTATTTACATCTTAGGGAAATATTAAGCTCAGAACTAAGGTGTTTGGGGTAGGTTTTGTGTGGTAGAGCAAACAGGTAGTCTTTCCTCTGTGCTTTTTGAGGTTTTCTGCTTCTCGGACATATGACCCTCATTTACAGTATTTTGACTTGGCAGGTTTTCTTCTTTGGGTCTGCCTGGAAGGTTTTCGAATAATAGATGAAGTAAGTTTAGTGCTTCATCACCACATGGCTTACGGATTTATTCTTTAAAACCAACCCATCAGCTCTGGACTAGACTTCCTGGACTCATCAGAGAAAAGGTAATGTTAAAAAAAATGCTTTTGTTATGCTGGGCATGGTGGTGCACACCTTTAATCCTAGCACTCGGGAGGCAGAGGAAGGCGGATCTTTGTGAGTTCAAGGCCAGCCTGGTCTACAGAGTGAGTTCCTGGACAGCTGGGGCTACAGGGAGACCCTGTCTCAAAAAGACCCCCCCCAAAATGCTTTTGTTAATTCAGATTACAGATACAAAATTGCTTAAGGGCTGGTGTTTTCTAAATGCTTTTCTTTATTCCAGAAGTGTTGAGATAACCCCATGCCATGTACCGTTCTTGAAAACTATACTTAAAAAAAATAACTGGACAGTGCTTATTTAATAGAACAATAGATACATATAAATAATTACTGACACTAGGCTGTAACTGTTGGATTAAAAATAACACTGGAACTTGTTGCCAGTTGAACGATTTTTTTTTGAGATGAGGAGTATAATAATAACAACCAGGAATTAGATATATTTGTATTGAAAGCCAATTAAAGCTACTACTACTTCTCAGCCATCTTTTGTGCTTCAAGAGAGGTTGGAATGTGAGAAAGGTTAGCAGACCTTACTGCCTGTGTCAGAAAATATTATATTTATGAGTCCTGTTGGTATTGCTTGTTATCTCAAAAAATAACAAATAGTACCCAGAAGTGAGTTCTTTCCAAAGTTGAAAACTGAAATAATGAGAAATTATATCACATTAAATACAAAATGGTGATTCTGAGAGAAACATTTTCTTTCATTTAAAACATTCTTTACTAATGATGGATTTGAAAGTAACTTTTTTTTTGTCTTTTTTTGAGACAGGGTCTCCCTGTAACTCCAGCCGTCCTGGAACTCACTCTGTAGACCAGGCTGGCCTTGAACTCAACAAAGATCCTGCCTGCCTCTGCCTCCCAAGTGCTAGGATTAAAGGCGTGCACCAACCGCGCCTGGCAAGAAACTTTTTTTTGATGTTTAAAACCAGAAATTTTAGAGGTTTGGGGGTGGGGGGAATAACTTTACAATTAGTTTATATGAAATCAGCAGCAAAAGAAGTTAGTTTTAATTATATAGCTTCTGTTAATATGGAGTATTTTTGCCTATTTCACCTCAATTTAATTAATAGGAGACATTGGTGTGCATTGCTGGACATGCCTCGCTACACACGTGGCCCGACAGTGCTGTCTAGGAGGTACCGACGCAGTGTGGGGCTCTCTGAGTCACTTGGAATTCTTTTTTTTTTGGTCTTTTCATTCTTTTTTTTTTTTGGTCTTTTCGAGACAGGGTCTCCCTGTAGCCCCAGCTGTCCTGGAACTCACTCTGTAGACCAAGCTGGCCTTGAACTCACAAAGATCCGCCTGCCTCTGCCTCCCGAGTGCTAAGATTAAAGGCGTGCGCCACCAAGCCCGGCTGAAATTCTTATATTTTTTATTTATTTTTTTTGAGACAGGGTTTCCCTGTAACCTCAGCTGGCCTGGAACTCACTCTGTAGACCAGGCTGGCCTTGAACTCACAGAGATCAGCCTGCCTTTGCCTCTCCAGTGCTGGGATTAAAGGCATGCACCACCAGTTGGTGCTCTTAACCACTGAGCCATCTCTCCAGCCCTACTTTGGAATTCTTAAGTGTTCCTAAATCATGTCACATACCCCAGTGTCATGAGTCCTGGGCCCGTGGCAGGATATCTACTGCATTGTAGGTCCAATATTGACCGTCTATTCTTTGCAGATGTATGGATGTATGCTTGGCCTTTACCATGATTTTAAATATAGGGGCAGAAAATAAGGAAGAGGGGCTGGAGAGATGGCCCAGCGGTTAAGAGGGCCGGGTTCGATCCCCAGCACCCACATGGCGGCTGAGAACTGTCTTTAACTCCAGTTCCAGGGGAATCTGACGCCCTCTTCTGACCTCCGCAGCATTGCATGACACAGGTGCACAAACCTACATGCAGACACATACAAGAATAAAATTAAAAAATTAAAGAAAAGAATGCGATGGAAAAAGAAAGAGAATGTGATGGACTCTTAAATAAAACAGTGAAAGAGCATTTGTCATTTGTACCTTGAATGTAGAATTTGTTTTTATTTCATAATTCTCCTAGCAAACATGACTGTTAAAATGATATATTTATTGGGCCAGGCGTGGTGGCCTACACCTTTAATCCTAGCACTTGGGAGGCAGAGGCAGGTGGATCTTTGTGAGTTCAAGGCCAGCCTGGTCTACATAGCGAGTTCCAGGACAGCTGGAGCTACAGGGAGACCCTGTCTCAAAAAAGACAAAAAAATGATGTATTTATATCCGATAATTTAAAAATTCCATTTTATAGTTTTCCTATTCTAAAATGAAATAATGCATTAATAATTTGGAAGCTGAGGCATTGTGTTCTATTGGAGGTGCCAGGTTGGAGTCTTTCAAAAATGGAAAAAAATACTGTTTTTTAAAAGATGATTTTTAGCTCTTGAAGCCCATTGTTTCTTAGGTTTCCAATGCTAACTAAAAATTCTTTTATGCTGGGTGTGGTGGCGCACGCCTTTAATCCCAGCTCTTGGGAGGCAGAGGTAGGTGGATCTCTGTGAGTTCAAAGCCAGCCTGGTCTACATAGCAAGTTCCAGGACAGGTGGGGCTACAGGGAGACCCTGTCTCAAAAACACCAAAAAATTTTTTTTCTTTTATTTTTAAATAAATGGTTAGACTGACAACAGACTTTGCAAAAGTGATAATGGAAACCTGAAGATTATCGTGTCCCCTTAATTTTAAAAAGAAAATGAATGGGTTACCTAATAAATCTATCTTTTAAGAAGAATAAAGTTTAAAATGTGCACACAGATTGAGAGAGTTTCCCATTTAATCCTGGCATTCTGGAGGCAGAGGCAGGCAGAGCAGGCAGATCTCTGAGTTCTTGGCCAACCTAGTCTACATAGGAAGTTCCAGGCCAGCCAGGGCTACATAGTGAGACCTTGTCTCAAAAATAAAAACAAAACAAAACCAAAACAAAACAAAACACCCCAAATCATCTGCACTAAAGACTCTCAAAGGGTATATATTTTAATGGGGCTGGAGAGATGGCTGCTCTTGCAGAGAACCCCGGTTCAAACCCAGCACCCACATGGTGGCTAACAACCATCTGTAACTCCAGTTCCAGAGGACCCAACACCCTCTTCTGGGCATTGTACACCACAGGTGCACTTACATACATGCAGGCAATACACTATACACATAAAACATATATATTTTTAAGAAAGAAACTGGCTCCAAAAAGAGACCCAGGGCCTAAAAAAGGTGGGCAAATAAAATAGTAATTAAGTATTTAAAAATAAGTGCTACATAACGTAATGGTATTGTTAATTTCCTTTTTCTGTGTTAATACCTTCCTTAAAAAAATCAGCTGAAGGGGCTGGAGAGATGGCTCAGTGGTTAAGAGCACTGGCTGCTCTTGTAGAGGACCTAAGTTCAGTTCCCAGCAACCATGTAGCAGCCAACAACCATCTGTGAACTCCAGTTCTACTGGATGTGGTACCCTCTTCTGACCTCTATGGGCATTGCATGACACAGGTGCACTTACATACATGCAGGCAAAACACTCATACACACAAAAATAATATTTTTAAATCAACTAAAACAATAGACAGAACAGCATGTAAGCTGGAAGACATTAAAGTTTGTGAAGTCCTTACATTGTTTAGATGGGAATTATAGGTCTGTGCCTTAAAACTGGGCTTGCCAGACTCCACAACCTGTTCTTGGATTATTATGGGTCTGAATGAAACTTAAGGGGAGATGAACCACAATATTTGAGGTCAAGGTGGGCAAGGCAACCCCATTTCCTGAGGAATTTGTATTTCATGGCTAGTGTGAGTTGGGAAAATTCTTTTGTACACATGAGGTCGGCTGTGACTCTGTAACTCCAGAATTATGAGAGTGACCCTCAAACCTGGAATGAGTAAAGGAAGCTTGTCACAGAAACTTCAAGGTCAGGGATAAGGATATTCGAAGCTGGTTAGACGAACTCACAGACAGTCGTGTCAGAAAAACTTGCCATTAACCTTCTGAGTAAGTGCCAGGCTAACATCTCAGGGGATGTCACAAACTCCTCGTAGTTGCATTTGACTACAATTAAAGTTCAATTAGAACACCCCTGTTCATCACTTCATGTTCAGTTCATAAGCCATGTCTTCTTGTCCAAGAAACCTTCCTGGTCTCCTGAGCTGAACTGACTATTCCACAGGGTTTTTCAATCTGCCTTGCTAACCAGTGGGAAGGTATTGATTTCATAGCATGGAAATTAGGGTTTTATATCTTGGAACACACTTATCTCTGCATTTTCAGTGTATAAAGCTTAAAATGTAGCAGGCAGTCACGTTTTGTACAACTGCATTTCCAATTAGATGTGTAAACCTAGTGTGCTAATGTCTACTAAACTGATACTGGTCTCTGGTGGCACGCTACATGCCTGGCTCTGTGTGGGTGACAAAAGCAGGGGGAGGGGCTGGTCACTCTTAGACAACAGAATCAGTGTCCAAAGTGTCATGCACTGACAGAAACACCGGGGGCAGCCTAGTACCCAAGGAGGTGAGAAGTCTGTTGCTACCTTGACAGAGGGAAGAAAAATCCTTTTGATGTGGAACTTGATTTCTGTGGCGTTTTCCTATATAGCAGCATTTACCATTACTATTCCAGACCTTGTACCAGATTCTACACTGTCCCCACTTCTCAAGTATCACAGAGAAAGTCTAATGGGGTGACCTGCTTGGCCGGAGGACGAAGAAACAGTTCCTCACAGGGGAAGAGAAGGGAAAACACTAAGACCCTGGCAAACTGGGGCTTTATTCTCACAAAGTCACAGGGCAACATGACGATGTAACAGGAAAGCTGGTTGAAGAGGAGGAAGGCTTGCTTTTAGGAAAAGGTAGTGTGGACCCAGTCATCAAGAACATAGGGTTTGCATGATCCTGCCTATTAAGAACTTGCATCCCCAGAAAACCCAGGAGTTGTCTTCAGTGTGTCTTCCCAAGATTGACAATAAAAGCCTTTATGCCTATCCTACTTTTCTGGGGGATTTCTTTTGTGTTAATTAAGTCAAATCATTCATTCACTTTATTCCACAAATACTTTATTGAATACTGAATATTATTATGTACTGTTTTTGGCACTAGGGATACAACAGTGAACAAAACAGAAATCCCTGCTTCATGGAGCTTACAGTCTACTTGGGAGAGATAAACACCAAACACAATAAATAAATATATATCAAGTAGTGATCAGTGCTTTGTAGAAAGACATAACACATAAGGTAGGACAAAATGACACAAAACAGAGATGAATTTTGTATATGTGGATTAGGAAATGCTTCTCTACGGAGGTAACATTTGAACAAAATGGAGATACTTGGGTCAAGTTATCAGGTTACTTGGGAGGAAGGGTGTTCCAGGCAGTGAGAACAGCAAATACAAAGGCCCTTAAGGTGGAAGGTCTCTAACATGCTTGAAGAATAGGAAAAAGGCCAGTGTAGCTTCCAGAAGAGTGAGAGAGGCAGGGGTGAGATCAGGGGGTTAAAAGGAACTAGATTGTGTAACACATCTGGACCATGGAGATGACTCCGACTATTATACAGAGGGAGCTAGAGGCCATGGGAGAATTCTGAGCAGACTAGGACATGATCTGATTTGGATTTTATAAATAACTTCTCAGAAGAACTAGTAATAGGTACTGCAACACTAGGGAAAGAAAACAAATTATACTAGAAAACCAGCTTTTCGGAAAACAAAAAGGTACACAATGAAGATATATAATCAGAATGTACTGTATGGTTTAGATATGAATAATGTTTATAATGCCATACTCATGCAAACAGTGATTACTGATTGAACAAAAATACTTAAAGGAGTTAACAGACGTAATCATAAACATGGGCAAGCAATGAGAGACTTAATTAGGCAGATTATAAAGCAAAATATATGGATCTTTTATAAGGAAAACATAATTTTTGAAATAAAACCCAATGGAAAGAATAAACAGTAGATTAAATATAGCCAGAGAGAATAAGTTAAAATATATACCTGATGAAATTTTCCCAAGTCCAAGGAGAAAGAAAACATGAAAGAGTTGTTATGAGATATGGAAAACAGAATGAGGAGGTTCAAAATATGAGTGACTGAAAAAAATATGAGTAACTGGATTCTGAGCAAGAAAAAAATTAAATGAGAGGCAATACTTAAGAGAGAATGGTTAAGAGCTTTCCAGAAATTAAAAAAAAAAGCATCTAGTGAGCTATGAAATACATTTCAAAAGTAAAATAAATATAAAAGAAACAAACCTAAACATGCTAGAAGAAAACCACAGGACTCTGCATATCCCACTCAAAAACCAAACTGCAATTTGACTGTACTTCTTTTTTTTTTTTTGCGGTTCTCAGCCTCAGCCTTTAACGGCTGTGCTATCCCTCCAGCCCGACTGTACTTCTTAAGGGAAACAAGGCATTCTTCTCGTAGCCAAAAGAGAATGGGATCATGCATTTTAAAGGCTGAGCAAAATTATCTGTAACCTTCTAAGGATGAGGATAAAAACCTTTTACCTACAACAAAGACAAGGAGAATTTAATACCAAGAGACCTAAACTAAAAGACTATTTAAACACTGCATTCACAATGAAAGACAATGATAGCAGAAGGATGGCCTGAGAAGCGAGAATGTATGCATGTAAATCCAAACAAATACTGCCAACACAAAATAACAGTGGCAATCTAGAACTGTGAAATTACAAAAATTGATCAGCCAATTAACATATTTGAAAACAAAAAGCACGTGGTTAGGACAGGGATGACTAAAACTGAAGGTTTCCAAGTTTCCCACATTTTTCAAGAGAGGTTCAAATACCGTTTAAACTTTGCAAGTTAAAACATACATGGTAGAATTTTAAGGATAACCATAAGAAGAATAGAAAAATAAATTCCAATAGGAAGAAAAACTTTAATACAAAAAAGCAGGTGAGAAAAGAAGATGAAGCATACAAAAGTGGCGGGAGAAAACAGAAATAACAAGTTATGGGAGAAACAAGTCCAGACATATCACACTAAATGTAAACAAACCAAATGACAAAGGTCATTAGGTTTAGAGTTTTTAAAAGGCCAAGCCATATACTGTTTCCAAGATATACTTAAACCTCAAAGGTGTGGCAGTTGCAGTGCCGGCTAATGCTCCTGTCTCTCTCTCTGCCAGCGACGCCCGCCCCCCAGGATGGCCTCCCAGAACCGAGACCCAGGCACAGCCAGCATCGCCTCCACGTGCAAAGGAGCCAAGCCCAGCGGGGCACAGCTCGGGGCCCAGTGGGCAAGAGGCTACAGCAGGAGCTGATGACCCTCATGATGTCTGATGACAAAGGAATTTCTGCTTTCCTGAATCACACAACATTTTCAAATGGATAGGGACCGTCCATGGAGCCGCTGGCACAGTTTACGAAGATCTGAGGTATAAACTCTCCCTAGAGTTCCCCAGTGGCCACCCTTCCAACACACCCACAGTGAAATTCCTCACTCCCTGCTGTCACCCAAATGTGGACACACAGGGTAACACCTGCCTGGACATCCTCAATTGGTCCGCCCTGTATGACGTCAGGACCATCTTGCTCTCTATTCAGAGCCTGTTAGGAGAACTCAACATCGATAACCCTTTGAACACACAGGTGGCTGAGCACTGGAAGAACTCCACAGCTTTTAAGAGTCACCTTCAAGAACTTACTCAACACAGGTCTCCAGTTAAGAGGCCTGACCCAAGCTGTGGTGTAGCCTCTTCAGTGTCGTCTTTTTATTTCCTTAGACGTCCTTTCCTTTCCTTGATCGGTCTATGACTGTATCTTGAGCTGTGATGTTATTTTTGTTTTATTTCTGTTTTTAAATTAAGTCTGCTTGAGCCCTTCACAATGTATATTAAATAAATACATGTTTAATGTTTTTGTATAAAAAAATAAAGGTGTGAAAAATGCTTAAAAGTCAAAGGATAGAAAGTTATATACCACACAAATCCTAATAAGAAGAAAAGCTTGTGCTGTTACATTAAGACAAGATAGAATAATCTAGCATAATTCCTCTATCATCAGGAATAGAGAGGGGAATTACATATTTACCATAAATATAGAATAATTCTTAATTTGAATATCCCATAAAATACTCTCAAAATAGATGTTTAAAAAGGGAACTACAAGAACATAACATCACTGTCATAGTTGAATATTAACACACTAACTTAAAAATTATTAATAGATCATGACCAAAAGGATCAGTTTAGATAAATAAAATTTGAATAAGACAGTTAGCAAACTTGCCAATAGACATATATAGATCTCTATATTCAACAATTAGAAAACACACATTCTTATATCGCACATAGGAAATAGTAAAAAGTATTGATCATGTACTAAGCCATATAACAAGTCTCAATAAATTTCAAAGAGTTATCACACATCATATCAACATAATGCAATCAAGATAGATTTCAATATCAGGACAAACAAAATTCCCATGCACTTGGGAATTAAAAAATACACTTATATATAATTCATGAGGCAAAGAAGTAACCACAATAGATATGAAATACTTGAAACTGAACAATAATGAAAATATTACCACATATGAATGTGTAGGGAGACAGTACGTAGGAGGAAATTTATAGTGTTTAAATACATAGATTAGAAAACAAGAAAAATTGTGAGCCAGGGTCAGCGGTTCATGCTTGTACGCCTGTACTTGGGAGGCTAAGGCAGGAGTACACCATGAATTTGGGTCTAGCCTGGGGTAGAGTGAGCTTCTGTCTAAAGAAAAACAAAAACAAACAAACGATTAAAAATGAACAAGCTCAATATCCAACTTAAGACATCAGAAAAAGAACAACAGAATAAACCCAAAAAATGTAGAAGGAAGAAGATCAAAAAAGATAAGAGCAGAAATTAAAGAAATAGAGAACAAAGACACAATAGAGAGGAGCAACAAAGCCAGAAGTTGGTTCTTTGAAAAGACTAATAAAATAGACAAACCTCTGCTGAGATTGATCAAGAAAAAAAGTGAGAAGGCACAAATAACCAATATTAGCAATGAAAAAGGAGACATAGTGACAGATTATATACACTAGAGAATTAAGAAAAGAACTTTGTACTAGTGAACAAAAACACACAAAATGGACCAATTCCTAGGAAACTTTATCCAAAATGTACCCAGAAGTAAAAGAAGTTCTCAATATTACTGAAAGAATTGAAGCAGCACGTAAAATACTTCAAAAGGGAAAAAAAATAGCACACAGTTTCCCAGTTGGTCTGCAGATTACAGAGAGATGAAGAGATACTGATTTCCTCAGTCCTAGAGGTATCCAGGTAGGACTTGAGGCACCTTAGAAGGTGATCCTTAGCGAAGTGGGGATGCAGGTGGTGAGCACAGATGACTAACACCCAGCACCTAGCGACTGCTCTGTAGTAAAGGTGCTAAGCAAGGCCACCGAGGCACTCTGCCATTTGGACAGCCTCTTCAGCAGCAGCCCTGTAGTCTTCTGCTCACTGAGGACAAGGGGCCTGTAGAGCAGCTGGAGGAGTCTGTATTCCAGGTTCCAAGAAACACGATGCACAGCCCAAGTTGTAACTGGCTGGGATGGGGTTGGTGCGGGGAAGCCACGCAGGGTCTTCTGGAGGGTGTAGCTCCAGGTAGAAGCCCTGAAACTCTGTCTTCATGAATGTCAGATACTTCTGATGAGCCCTTCTAATGATGTCCAGGCTAGCTGCAGGGTGATGGTTCTAATAATGATGGATGTTCTGCAAATAAGAGCTTCATCATTAGTTTGAAATAATTCATAAATAAGAGACGACTGGATTTGAAATCTACTCACATTATTATAGAAATTTTAACAATGTATTTGTCAGTGAAACAAAAGAAAAACACATTCTTGGAACTATTAAACATTTTTGAACAATTTAAGAATTGGTTTTAAATATCTTACCACCTACTTATATTAAAATATTTTGTTAATGACAACTGTTAAGAATTTGTAGCTGGGGGTGGTGGCACACACCTTTAGTCCCAGCACTCAGGAGGATCTCTGTTAGTTCAAGGCCAGCCTCGTCTATCTCCATAGTGAGTTCCAGGCCAGCTGGGGCTACAGGGAGACTCTGTCTCAAAAAAACCCCCAAAGGAATTTGAAAGACACATCATTATAAAGTCTTGATTAGGATTTGTGTGTGGCCATTTCAAGCATATAACCTTATATGAAAGAAATATGTGGAATAAATTTTAAATTTCTCATTAAAAAACCTGAAAAACATTTAATAAGAAAAACACTAGACCAAAATGGTTTTACAGGAAGTTTCAAATGGATCTTTGCAAAGTCATACAGTGTCTTCTAAAATATTGTAAAAGAGAGAACATTCTCTGAATCATTCTACAATAGCAGATTTTTCTCCTTTTCAGACAGACAGGGTCTTACTGTGTAGCCTTGGCTGGCCTGGAACTTAATATATAGTCCAGGCTGGCCTTGAACTTGCCACCAGGCCTGGCTCAGAAGCAGAATTTTAAGGCCAATATTAAATCAGGATAATGTAAGAAAGCAAAATTAAAGATCAATTTTACTCATGGACACAGACGCAAATATCCTAAACATAATCTTAGCAAAACAAATCCTGTGCTATATAAAAAGGAAAAGATCATGAGTAAACTGTGTTAATAAAAAAATGCACAGGCCAAGAAGATGGCTCAGCAGGCACGAGTGCTTGCTACACAAGCCTCAGCTTAATCCCCAGATCTATAATCAGTTGCCTTCTGACCTCCAATATGCCAAGGTATTTGCATGCTCACACACACACACACACACACACACACACACACACACACCCCACATAGAAAAGAAATGCAAAGTTGTTACAGCATGAGAAAAACATATAAATTAAATCTACCATATTATTGGAGAAAAAAACAATCATCCTAAGAAACATATTTGAATAAAAAATTCAATACCCTGACATGGTTTTAAAAAATCCTATTCTTAATAGGGAAAAGTCAGTAATGTCTTCTCTAAAACACATGAAAAGACAGGAATGACACTATAACCTTTTCTATCTAATACTGTACTAGATGTCTTAGCCATCTCAGTGAGACAAGAAAAATCTATTAAAGGCACCAAGACCGAAAAGGAAAAAAAGTTACAGTCTACATAGTTTTCAAAATAGAAAATACAGAAGAAGAGACGGTATCTTAAAAGGAAGCAGGGCTCTTTGGAGACATGGTTGATTTGAGGAGTGCCATGGAAAAATACAAGCTGACTCTGGAGCATGTTGTAGTACCAGAAAGTAAAGAACCCCTTAAAATTAAGAATGAGGACATGTCAAAGGGACACATGAGCCAATCTAAAGAATCCCCAGTGGGCAAAACTCAAAACTGTTACAGTCATAAAAAATAAGGACCAACAGGCCAGAGAACTCATGGAGACAGGCGAATGAATACAATGTGCTAGTCTGAATTAGATATTAGAGGGAAAATTGAAGAATCCATGTAAAAGTCCCAGATACCCAACACGGAGCTGCAGGATTTGGGGTTTCCCTGCTGAGTTTTTTTTTCTTCCAATTCACTTATTTTTATTTTATGCATATGAATGTTTTGCCTGAGTGCAAGTGCACCCATGCCATGTGATGCCTGCAGAGGCCAGAAGAGGTCAATGTATTCCATGGAACTGAAGTTATAGACAATTGTTAGCTGCCATGTAGGTGTTGGAAACCAAACGTGGGTCTTCTGCAATATCAGCCAGTGCTCTTAACCACTGACTCATATCTCTAGCCCCTCACAAACTTTTCTTTAAAAATAAAAGAAACAAGTAATCAATGGAATAGCAGAGCAAGGGCTTTGGTTAACTCATTTTCCCCTATAAAATATGAACAAACCAAACAAAATGAACCACTTCCGAACTGTGGCAATTAATTATATTCACAGAATGAAGTGAAAACCATCCAAGAGAAACTACTGAATCTTGGCAAGATAATAGGGTTTATAGCATTTGAACTCTGACTAGTTCCTTTCTGTGCTTGGTGTCTCTGTCCTGGTAGTGTAGTCCAAAAGTGACCATGTTTCAGACAACAGTTATTATCACCTTGGGAATTTAAAGGGGAAATTTGGAGAATGATACAACTAGAACTTAGAAGAGCTCTGATACATTCCTAGGAATCTGATGGGTAGAAAACATAGTCAGGGCCATGTGCATGTGCAGGAAAAACTTAGGTAAAGACCAAAGTCACTCACTTCTGGCTAACTGTGAAGCCTTGTGCAAACAGAAAATGAATGCTTAGATGGTCTTGTAAACTAACCGGAATCTGTAGGTTTGTCTTATACAGATTTTCACAGCAAAATGTGTAAAACAAGCTGGGTGTGGTGGCGCACACCTTTAATCCTAGCACTTGGGAGGCAGAGGCAGGCAGATCTCTGTGAGTTCAAGGCCAGCATGGTCCACAGAGTGAGTTCCAGGCCAGCTGGGGCTAAAGGGAGACCCTGTCTCAAAAAAAAGACAAAAACATGTGTAAAACATGTAAGTTAGATATTTAAGGAGATTATCTTTTCAATCATTGGCTGATTACCAAACTTATTTACCCTGGTGTGATCCTTAGGAATCTAGGCTTAAAAGCAAAAATGAGAAATTAAAACAAGAACAACAACAACAACAACAACAAAAACATGCTGGGCGTGGTGGTGCATGCCTTTAATCCCAGCACTCTGGGAGGCAGAGGAAGGTGGATCTCTGTGAGTTCAAGGCCAGCCTGGTCTACATTGTGAGTTCCAGGCCACCTGGGGCTAAAGGGAGACCCTATCTCAAAAAGACAAAAAAAAAGTTATTACAAAAGGGAGGGGTGGAGAGATGGCTGAGTGGTTAAGAGTGGATACTGCTCTTGCAGAGAACCTGAGTTGGGTTCCAAACACCTACACAGGCAGCTCACAACTGCCTGTAACTCTAGCTCCAGGGCATCTGACACCTGATCTCTATGGGCACCTGTACTCATGTACACACACACACACACACACAC
>VZQC01000657.1:120082-190471 GCA_009823505.1 Rhizomys pruinosus | reverse complement strand
CGCAGAGATACATGCATGGCCATGTTTATTGCAGCTCTCTTCACAATAGCAAGGAGGTGGAATCAACCCAAATGCCCCTCAACTGATGAGTGGATAGAGAAAATGTGGTACATCTACACAATGGAGTCCTATGCAGCAGTAAAGAAAGATGACATCATGAGCTTTGCAGGAAAATGGCTGGAGCTAGAGGACATCATGCTGAGTGAAGTAACACAGTTCCAGAAAAACAAACGATGAATGGTATCCCTCATCTGTGGATGCTAGTGCCAATTACCTAGTTGTTAGTATTTCCTGTGCATGGCCCCTTGAGCTTTTGTCCAAAGCAGGTGGGAGTGATGCATATTGGAAACAACAACAACAACAACAGAAAGGACTGCATCAAAGAACTGACTGAAACAGTGAACTTCTGCTCAAAACAGTCAACTTCCACATGGAGAATATTGAGAAAGACTGAGAAAGAGATGAAGAACATGTTTAGCAGAATGCATGGGCTCTGGTGGGGTGGGGGGATGGGGGGACACAGGTCTAGATTTGATAAAAAAATACATATAAATAAATTTAAAAAAATTATGTCAAAAAAATAATAAAATAAAATAATATTACAGGGGCTGGAGGGATGGCCTAGCGGTTAAGAGCACCAACCGCTCTTGCAGAGTACCCGGGTTTGATCCCCTGCACCCACATGGCAGCTGAGAACTGTCCGTAACTCCAATTCCAGGAGAACTTCAGTTCCAGAGGAATCCGAGACCCTCTTCTGACCTCCGCGGCATTGCACGACAGGGGTGCACAGACCTACATGCAGACAGTACATTCATACACATAAATAAATAAATAAAAATTTTAAAAAAACTCTAAAAAATAAAATTACAATGAGATATTCCACCTTAAATTCAATCCAGTGTGTAACCAGAGTAAATGGAACAAAAGAGTAAAATGTATTCCATTCATGATGAAAAAAAAAAAACTGCTAAAAGGAGTTCTTTAAGTTGGAAGATGCGAATTGTTAATGAAAGATGAGAATGTAAATATAAAACTCCCTGGTAAAAGGATGTGTGCAGATTTAGAACAATCCTATAATGGACTGGAACCACTTATGCCTTTAGAATGAAGGTTAAAGGACAAAATATTAAAATAGTACCCACGAAGAGACACAATACGAAAATGTAACTTATGACATTAAAAACTTAAAATGGGGTGGGAATGAAGCAAAGTTATAGTTACTTAGTGCAAAGTGGCTATCAGTTTAAAATGGTCTTTTATAATTAACATGAATTTAAGTGGATTGAATCCTCCAGTCCAAAGGCATAGAGTAGCTAAATGGATTACAAAACAACTTCCTGTAGGAGACTCAATTTGCCTTTATGGACACATATAGACTAAAAGTGAAAAGATAAAAAAATGATATTCCATGTAAATGGAAACCAAAAGAAACTAAGGTTAGCTCTACTTATTCAAGTAAAATAGATTTTAAATGAAAAAAAAAAAAAAAGAAAAGCAGGCAGGCATAGTGTCATAGACTTGTAATCCCAGCAATAGAGAGGCTGAGGCAGAATTCTGAATTCCAGGCTAGCCTGGCATATACATCAAGAGACCTGGTCTCAAACAACAAGAAAGAAGGAGGAAGGAACCAAGAGATGGCTCAGCAGGTGAAGGAGGTTGCTGCCAATTATGATAACCTGAATTTGATCTCCCAGACCCACATAATAGAAAAAGGACTCCTGAAGTTGTCCTGACCTCCGCATACGTGCATGTACACACATGCAAATAAATATATAAATGTTACTACCATGTTTCCAGCAATGGATAGATCAGACAGAAAGTTAAAAAGAAAAATTTAGCTTTGGGGCTGGAGAGATAGCTCAGTAGTTAAGAGTGCTTGCCGCTCTTTCAGAGGATCTAAATTTGGTTCCTAGCACCCATGTGGGGCAGCTCACAACCATCTGTAACTCCAGCTCCTGGGGACTTGATACCCTCTTTTGGCCTTCATGGACACCTGCACACATGTGGCATATATTCACACATATGTATACATTGTTCTAGTTTGCTTTCTGTTGTGATAAACACCATGACCAAAAGCAACTTGGGGAAGAAAGGGTTTCTCTTACACTTCAGGTCACAGTTCATCACTGAGGGAAGTCAGGTTAAGAACTCAAGGCTGGAGCTTGAAGCAGAAACCACACAGGAATGCTACTTGCTAGCTTATTTCCTGGCTTGTTCCCTTGTCTCCTGCTCAGCTAGCTTTCTTATACAACCTAGGGCCACCTGCTTAGGGATAGTGCTACCCACAGTGGGCTGGGCCCTCCTGAATCAATTAGCAATTAAGAAAATGTCTGACAGACATGGCTGTGGGCTAATCTGATCTGTATAATTCCTTAATTGACGTTCTCTCTTCCATGATGACTCTAGGTTGTGTCAAGCTGAACAATAAAAACTAACCAGCGCGCACACACACATTTTTAAAAAGGCATCCTTGGTGGCGCACGCCTTTAATCCTAGCACTTGGGAGGCAGAGACAGGCGGATCTTTGTGAGTTCAAGGCCAGCCTGGTCTACAAGGTGAGTTCCAGGACAGCTGAGGCTACAGGGAGACCCTGTCTCGAAAAGACCAAAAAAAAAAAAAAAAGGCATCCTTGGGACTGGACAGCTAGCCCAGTGTTTAAGAGTATTTCCAACTATTCCAGAGGACCAGAGTTTGATTCTAACACCTAAGTCAGGTAGGCTGGCAACCGCCTGAAACTCCAGCTCCAGGGAAGCTGATGCCTCTTCTGGCCTCTGCACCCATAATACTATAGCCAGCAGCATCAGAATACACATTCTTCTCAAGCACACATGGATCATTCTCCTGGATAGAGCATACGGTAGGCCATAAAAGAATCTTAACCATTTAAAAAATTTTATTACTTTTTTTTTAGTCTTTTCGAGACAGGGTCTCCCCGTAGCCCCAGCTGTCCTGGAACTTGCTCTGTAGACCAGGGTGGCCTTGAACTCATGAAGATCTGCCTGCCTCTGCCTCCCAAGTGCTAGGATTAAAGGCATGCACCACAACGCCCTGCTTAAAATTTTTATTACTTTTAATTATGTGTACATTTTTGTGTATGTGCACAAGAGTGTAGGTGCCTGTGGGAGCCAGAGTGATGGTATGCCCTGGAGCTGGAGCTGCAGGCAGTAACCTGGTGTTAAAATCTGAAAGAAAGAACATGTACCAGCACATAGCACCGTGTGCACTGAGAATCAAAGCTTCAGCATTATTTTGAGAGACTCAAAATGAAAATTATCTGTTAGATTCAAATTCATAAGCATTTGTTATAAGAATTTTTTTTGTCTTTTTGAGACAGGGTTTCCCTGTAGTCCCAGCTGGCCTTGAACTCACAGAGATCCACCTGCCTCTGCCTCCTGAGTGTTGGCATTAAAGGCTGCACCACCACACCTAGCTGTTAAAAGAATTTTTAATAGGGGCTGGAGACATGGCTCAGAGGTTAGGAGTACTGACTGTCACTCAGAGGACCACTTAGACTCAGTAGGTTCAGTTCCTAGCATCCACATGGCAGCTAACAAACATTGTAACTCCATTTTCAGGGGATCCAGCACCCTCTACTGGCCTCCGTGGGCATTGCATACATGTGATGCACTTACATACATGTAGGCAAAACACTTGACATGTAAAGTACAAATAAATATAATATTAAAAAGGAAACATACAATATAATCACAATGACTTTACTCTAGGAACTTAGCAACAGACTGTAGAGGGCAGAAAAAATAAAGGACAAACTTGAGGGTAAACAGAAAGAGACTATCCATTCTGGAAGGCAGAAAGATAAAAGAAGAGAAACAGATCCTCACAGACTTGTCAGAGACTAGCAACACATATACCACGGAGTCCCAAAGGAAAAAGAGGAAAAGACTAGAAGTTCTCAAATTTGATGAAAAATAATCTACACATTTAAACAGCTCAATGATATCAACACCAAAAGTACCATGGTGAAACTGAGAAAAGCCAAAGGTTAAAAATCTTGAAAGCACTAAGAGAAATTTACTCAGTTGGTTAGTTGCTCTTGACTTGTTCAGCAGCTTGTGTGAGAACCACCAAATTAGGTTGTTGATGCCACCTGGCCTGTGGTGTGGCCATCTACCCAGCAGAGCTCCTGCTTCAATGTATGTTGAGGGACAGTGTTTGGGTACCACCCATTGAGCATCTCCCTCAGACAAACCCCAAGTCTGCATCCTCTAGATGGTAGCATGAGAAACCTGTTGCACACCTGTCACTTGCAGAAGTGGTACATACAAGGATTTGGCCGAGGATCCAAGCAGCCAGGCATCCTTATATCTGACTTTCCTAAACAAGTTGGAAACAATTTTCCAGCAAATGTTATCAGGGTTATTATGTTTGTGCCAGTTTCAGAAGTGAATATATCTATACAATGGAACCCATACTATAAGAACATGAATAAATTTTTTGAAACTCACAGCATGCATCACTTCAAAGAGGACCTCTACAGGGAGATCCTCAATGTGGCCACTGTTGGCTACCTCAGGCCAGAAAAGAACCTTGATTTTTTTTTCAGTGTACTCATTTTTGTTTTATGTGTATGAATGTTTTGTGTGGATGTATGTTAAGTGCACATGTGTGTGCAATGCCCACAGAGGACAGAAGAGGGTATCAAATCCCCCTGGAACTGGAGTTATGGCTGTTTGTTAGCCACAACCTGGGTGTTGGAAACTGAACCTGGGTCTTCTGACAGAACAGCCAGTGCTCTTAATTGTTGAACCATCTCTCCAGCTCTCAGAACCCTGACTCTTTTTTGTTTTAGAACCCTGATTCTTTACCATCACTTATTTCAGCAATTCTAGGAGATATTGAAGTTTTTAAAAAGTGAGATTTACCAGAATATTTGAAAGTCAAAGGTAACAATTACTTTCCCAGTTTCTGAAGGGGAAATTATGAACTACCACCAATTAAAAATTGTTTTAGTGGGGCTGGAGAGATGGCTCAGCGGTTGAGCGCGCTGACTGCTCTTGCAGAGGACCTGGGTTCAATTCTCAGCACCCACATGGTGGCTAAGAACTGTCTTTAACTCTAGTTCCAGGGGAATCCAACGCCCTGTTCTGACCCCCGTGGCATTGTATGGCACAGGTGCACCAACCTACAAGCAGACAGTACATTCATACACATAAAAAAAAATTACTTTAGTGGCCTTCATCTGTTGCAAAGAGTAGCTTTTTGATGAGTGGCATATGATATGCTTGTCTATAAATATAGGATTCCATAGTTAGTGTATGGTAAGAAATTTCATTTTTCTGGAGATATCACACTTATAGGGTTTTCTCTAGGCTCTATGTTCTCTCTAGCCCTGTGCATTTGCCTGAGTGTACAGTGGCTCTTGTGGGTTCACTTCCATTGATAGGGTTCCAGGTCCAATTAGATAGCTGTTGACCATCCCCTAGATGGTAATAGTGCTACTACTACACCAACAGGGGTAGTTTGCTGGGCAGCTCATCATGGTTGTTAGGCTTTGGGGCTATCAGGCATGGGATGCATGCCAACTGGGACAAGGTCTCAAAGTGGAGCAAGAGAAATGGGTAGGGGACTAACCCTGGACTGAGAACTACAAGAGACTGAGTACTGTTGGGTGAGGAAGAGTATGCCTTGCCTAGGATTCCTAGATATGCTGACTAGACTCCAGCGGATCTATCTGCACAGAAAGTCTGGATTTGGGAGCTTGACTGTATAGGGCTTAGCTTGGATATTGTAATGCATGAGTTCTGATGGGGGGTTGGGGTATGGGGGGATTAGGTTTGATTGGGAATCACTGTATGAGTTGTACAAATGCTCAGTAAAAATTACTTTATTTACTGTTTTCTAATATTTCATTGTTTATCACTGAAGTCTCATCTTAGTCGTGTTTTAAAAGTCAAACATTCTGCCGGGCATGGTGGTGCACGCCTTTAAAGCTAGCACTGGGAGACAGAGGCAGGCAGATCTTTATGAGTTCAAGGCCACCCTGGTCTACAGAGCAAGTTCCAGGACAGCTGGGGCTACAGGGAGACCCTGTCTCAAAAAGACCAAAAAAAAAAAAAANGGTTGAGGGAGCCTCAACTGGGGAATTGGCTCCATTGGATTGGCCTGTGGCCACATCTCTGGAGTATTGTCTTGATGGTTGAGCAGTGTGGGAGGGCCCAGCCCACAATGAGTGGTGCCACCCTGGGCAGGTTGTTGTGTACCGTATAAGAAGGCAGGCTGGGCATGAGCCAGGGGAGCAAGCCAGTAAACAGCATTCCTCCATGGCCTGTGCTTCAGCTCCTGCCTCCAGGTTCCTGCCCTGAGTTCCTGCCTTGGGCTCCCTAAGTGATGAACTGTGACCCAGGAGATGTAAGCTGAATAAACTCTTTCCTCCCCAAGTTGGTGTTGTTGTCACAGCAATGGAAGACAAACTAGAACAGGTATGAATTAAATACTACAATGAAGCTGTCATATCATGCTTCAACTGTTAAACCCATCATGCTATAGTCCTAAAAGACTCATCCAAGAGTCAAGATTCTTTGTAATGTTGATTAAAATGAACCACTAGGAAACTATTCAGTACCTTATAATAGAAATAAAATATATGTAAATATGGATAAAAAAGCATGCATGTACTTATGTGGCATATACTACTACACAGAGGAGGATTTCAGAAGTTAATGCATTAAAAAGAAGTTTTATTACTATAAATCAATGAAGGAACACCTAGCCTGCCTTTTGGTGCTTATTCACCAATACATTATAGACATGAAGACTTGTGAGTTTGGTTTTATTCATTTCCCTTGTGCAGTCAATCCACTGTACTGTCTTTGTCTCAATTTCTATGTGGCCTAGACTGCTTCTGCCTATCAGATGCTTTGTTTTTCTAAACAGTACAATTAGTTTCTTGGTTCTGTAGGCTGTATTGGGTTTGCGTAGTATGCTTTTATTTTTGTTCTTTAACGTTTTTCTTGACTGTGACTCTTTTTTCAGTTAAATGACTATCAATACTCCTTGTTCTCGTTTGTAGTATCTTACAAATGGAAGATATTTGTACCTTTCCATCATTATACGAATGGTGCAAAAAGCCAAAACAACTTCATTTATAGGATTCCTTAGATTCGTTACAGACACTGATTTTTTTGGTCTTTTTGAGACAGGGTCTCCCTGCAGCCCCAGCTGTCCCAGAACTGTCTATGTAGACCAGGCTGGCCTTGAACTCACAGAGATCCGCCTGTGACTGCCTTCCGAGTGCTGGGATTAAAGGCGTACGCCACCACGCCTGGCACAGATTTCTTTCTTATCCTTACTTAAAAAAATATTTTCATTTATTATGTGTTTGTGTGCACATGCACAAGTGAGCCCCCTCCATGAGTCAATTCTCTCCGTCCACCATGTGGGTCCTGGGGATCGCACTCAGGCTGTCAGTCTTGGTGGCAAAGGCATTCACTTGTTGAGCCATCTCACCAGCTTCCTTTCTCTCTCCTTCCTTTGTTCCTTCATTCCTTCCTTCTTTTTTTTTTTTTGAGGCATGGTGTCACTAAGTATCCCTGGCTGACTGTGTAGACCAGGCTGGCCATAGATTCAAAGATCTGCCTGCCCCTGCCTCCTAAGTGCTGGGATTAAAAGCATGCATCATCATGCCTTTCATTAAAATTTTTTATTAAATTTTTTGTATTTGGAGAATTTCATACATGTTATTGGTTTACATCATTTCTACCTCTTTGCCCTCTCCAACTCCTCCCACATCCCTCTCCCTCTCAATATCCTGATCTTTTAAAAAAGGTTTATTTTTAATTGTATGTGTTTTTATAAAACTTACTGAGGACATTTAGCATTTAATGGTGCTACTATGTACATATGTTTGTTTGAGGCATGGTCTCACCATGTATGAAGTAGCCTTGACTGGTCAAGAACTTAACAAAGTAGACCAGGCTGGCCTCAAAGTCACAGAAATCTGTTTGCTGAATCTCTTGAGTACTGAAATGAAAGGCATGAGCCATCATGCCTGGCCCCCATCAGAACTCACTATGTAGGACCAGGCTGGCCTTGAACTCACAGAGATCCACTTGCCTCTCCATCCTGAGTGTTGGGATTAAAGGTGTGTACCACCACACCTGGTCCCCATCAGTTTCTTAAATAACACAAAATGTTTTTTTAAGGTACGTGTCACCACACCTGGCTTAAAGGTGGTTCTTATCCTCCATGTGAGTGCTGGGAATCACACCCGGGTCCCCTGGAAAAGCAGTCGGAGCTCTTAACTGCTGAGCCATCTCTCCAGCCCCAAAATGTTTTTTTTAATCCATTAGGAAAACTATTTAATAACTAAACTAGGAAATACAAGGCTATATTTAATGTAGTGGTATATTTCAGAGCAAATCTAAGTTGTTTAGCTTTGTATGCACAGTGAATTAAATAAAATTTAGTGACAGTCTTGACACTATAGCTTGAGAGAAAGGTATAAAATTTTAAATAATTTTCATACTTTGCATTTTTCTTTTACTAACTGTAAATTTTGGCCTTTTAAATCCTTTCCTGTGTATTGGCAGAAAGTTGAAGCTTCAGATATTCAGAAAATTAGATTACAGCTTGCTTTGTGCCCCATTAGCACACCACTTCATGGTTTACTTTGGTGACAGATTTCTTGGTAGAGAGATAGTAGGAAAGGTAGTGGGTGAACTATACAGAAAATAATTTATTGATTTTTTATTATTTTCTCAGTGTGTCTATGATGTATGTGGTGTGTGTGTGTGTGTGTGTGTGTGTGTATGTGTGTGTGTCATGGTATGCAGGTAGAGGTGAATGGACAACTTTGTGGAGTTGTTCTTTCCTTTCACACTTAACATAGGCTCCAGGACTCAAACTCAGGTCACCAGTTTATGTGGCAGCTGTCAATTGCCCACTGAGTCATTCTGCTGGTCCTTAAAAAATTTTTTTTTGAGGAAAGTGATTTTAAAAGTATATTATGTAGCCGGGTGTGGTAGTGCACACCTTTAATCCCAGCACTTGGGAGGCAGAGGCAGGTGGATCTCTGTGAGTTCAAGGGCAGCCTGGTCTACAGAGCAAGTTCCAGGACAGCTGGGCCTATAGGAAGACCCTGTCCCCAAAAGACAAAAAAAAAAGTATATTTCCAAAGAGCCTAGGTCAGACCAGGTAAGGGCTCTACCACTCTAGCCCAGGAAATATTATGAATGTTGGAAAACTCATACTTGAAAGAAGCTTTAATTATCAGTGGCTTTATAAAGCAAAGTTCAAAGCAAACCTGTCAAATGTGGAAACAGATCTGTGTTTGTTTAGTGTGAATAGCTTGCTGCTAATTATGTTTTTTTTTTTTTTTTGGTCTTTTCAAGACAGGGTCTCCCTGTAACCCCAGCTGGCCTTGAACTCACCCTGTAGACCAGGCTGGCCTTGAACTCACAAAGATCCGCCTGCCTCTGCCTCCCAAGTGCTAGGATTAAAGGCGTGCACCACCATGCCCGGCTTAATTATGTTTTCATTAAGTGTATACTTCTGATGTTTTACTGTCACTTTACACTTTGTCAAATATCTACTTGGGGTCATATAATGTGCCGCTTATATTGTCTACATACTATATTAATTATAGTAATAATGTTTTGTCTTAAAAAAAACTATTTTAGATAGTTTGGATTTAAGGGACAAACCTGTTTAATTTTTTTTTGAGACAGGGTCTCCCTATAGCCCCAGCTGGCCTGGAACTCACTCTGTAGACCAGGCTGGCCTTGAACTCACAGAGATCCACCTGCCTCTGCCTCCTGAGTGCTAGGATTAAAGGTGTGCACCACCATGCCCGGCTTAAAGATGGTTCTTAGCCGCTTTGTGGGTGCTGGGAATTGAACCCGGGTCCTCTGCAAGAACAGTCAGTGCTCTTAACTGCTGAGCTATCTCTCCAGCCCCAAACCTGTTCAATTTTTATAGCCTATTTTTAGTGAACACCAGAAGTATCAAAAATGTGTTCATAATCTCCAAAATACAAGTTCTGTAATTAAATGCAAAAAATTATTTTTAAATTTTCATACAAGTATACACAGTACATTAAGCATAGCCCCCCCCCTTTTCCATTTTGATAAGTCCAAATGTTCTCAGGCCTCGAATAAGTCCTAAGTGATTTTTTTAAAGATTTATTTTATTTTATTATTATTATTATTATTATTATTATTATTATTATTATTATTGTCTTTTCGAGACAGGGCCTCCCTGTAGCCCCATCTGTCCTGGAACTCAGTCTGTAGACCAGGCTGGCCTTAAACTCACAAAGATCCGCCTGCCTCTGCCTTCCAAGTGCTAGGATTAAACGTGTGCGCCACCACGCCCGGCTAACTTTATTTTAGTTTTAATTATGTGTATGTGTGTTTGTATGTGCACATCAGATGCAAATGCCCAAGAAGGCATTTGGATCTGGAGTTACAGGTGGTTGTGAGCTGCCTGATGTGGGTTCTGGGAACAGAACTCAGGTCTTCTGCAAGAGGACTCTTAACTACTGAATCATTCTCAAGCCCCTAAGTAATAATTTTTAATAAAATAAAAAAGAAGTGACTTCCTAATATTAACAATTGCCTCTCATCAGCAACCATGAGGCCAGAAGATGGTACGACAACTTCAAAATGATGAAAGAAAAATATTGTCAGCTGAGAATTCTATATCTAGCACTGCTTTACTATGAAGATGAAAGAAATGATAAACAAAAACAGGAAACTTGTTGTACCTGATGTATAAGAAATACTAATTTCAGGTTGAAATTAAAGGATTAAATTTTAACTTGAAGATAACTACAGATTTTATGAAACAAAAGATCCTGTCTGTGATTCTTGTAAAAAAGAAAACTATAGATTCCTGATGAACATAGACACAAAAACTCTCAAAAAAATTTCAAAGTGAATTCAAGAAGACATAAAGAAGAAAATGGTTCCATTTCAGAGATGTAAAGATGGTTCAACAGAAAATTAAGTAATTAATATTCCGCAGGGTGTGGTGGCGCATGCCTTTAATCCCAGCACTTGGGAGGCAGAGGCAGGTGGATCTCTGTGAGTTCAAGGCCAGCCTGGTCTACATAGCGAGTTCCAGGATAGCCAGAGCTACAGGGAGACCCTGTCTCAAAAAAAAGAAATTAACATTCCATATTAATAAGTTAAAGAGATCACATGATCACTTCAATAGAGACAAAAAGACCTCTGATGAAGTTCACCATCCTTTTCTGATAAAAGCTCTGAAGAAACCAGGACTAGAAGGAACATACATAACACAATAAAGGCTATGTCTAACAAAACTTTAGCCAATGTATGGTAAAAGTAGAGAAACTGCTGGGTGTGGTGGTGCATACATGTAATCCCAACCCTTGAGAGGCACATAGAAAGATCTCTACAAGTTTGAAGCCAGCTTGGTCTACATGTCAAGTTCCAGGCCAGCAAGAGCTACATAGTGAGGCTCTGTCTCAAATGAAAATAAAGAGGGAAAAATTGAAAGCATTTTTTTCGTAAATCAGGAATGAGACGAAGCTGTCCATTTCCTCTACCCTTATTTCAACACAGTGCTCTAAGTCTTAGCTACAAC
Organism: Rhizomys pruinosus; assembly: GCA_009823505.1. Lineage (NCBI taxonomy): Eukaryota > Metazoa > Chordata > Mammalia > Rodentia > Spalacidae > Rhizomys > Rhizomys pruinosus. Next base: position 178,903 of record VZQC01000657.1, on the reverse strand, counting down.
AATGAAGCAATTCTCCCTTGAAAGGAATAAAAGGGATACAAAGAGGAAAAGAAGGTCAACTGTATCCCTATTGGGGACAACATGATCCTATGCTTAAAAGACCCTGAATACTCTACTAGGAAATCATTAGCTCTGATAAACACTTCCAGCAAAGTAGTAGGATACAAAAATAAGTACCTTTCCTGTATATAAGTAACAAACGTACTGGGGCTGAAGAGATAGCCTAGCGGTTAAGAGCGCCAACTGCTCTTGCAGAGGACCCGGGTTCGATTCCCAGTACCCACATGGCGGCTGAGAACCATCTTTGGCTCCAGTTCCAGGGGAATCCGACACCCTCTTCTGACCTCTGCGGCATTGCACGACACGGGTGCGCAGACCTACATGCAGACGGTACACAGAAAATATAAATAAAATAAAATAAAATTTGAAAAGTAGCAGGGGCTGGAGAGATGGCCTAGCGGTTAAGAGCACCGACTGCTGTTGCAGAGGACCCGGGTTCGATCTCCAGCACCACATGGCGGCTGAGAACCGTCTGTAACTCCAATTCCAGGAGAACTCCAGTTCCAGGGGAATCCGAGACCCTCTTCTGACCTCCATGGCATTGCATGACATGGGTGCACAAACCTTCATGCAGACAGTACATTCATACACATACAAAAATAAATAAAATAAAAAAAAAATAAAATAGCCAACTTACAAGAAAGAAGTCAAGGAAAAATCCCATTCACCATAACCTGAAAATGACAGCAGTTGGAAAGAGAGCTCATGCTGTTGGTTTGACAGAACTGATATTGTGAAAATCCTTGTATTATTGAAGGCAATCAGCAGATTAAATGCAATCTATATCAAAATTCCCATAGAACTAGAGCTAGAAAAACAATAATCCTAAAATCCCAAAGGCCCTCAAATAGCCAAAGCAGGAAGAGCAAGGCTGGAGACACTAACATTCCTGACCTTACATCATACTACAGACCAGCCATAAGAAAACAGCCACGGCACTGGCAGAAAAAAGTCCAGCTGGAATGGAAGATCCAGAAACAAACCCAGCTACCACAAACTAATTTTTAACAAAGCTGTCAAAAACATACACTGAAGAAAAGATGACCTCTTCAATAAATGGTGCTGGGAAAGATGATATCCACATGTAGAAGAATGATATTAAATCCCTGTGTCAGCCTCCAAGAAAGTAAATAAAAAAGGAAAAGACCTTAACTCTGAAACTGCCATAGGGAAAAACACTTCAAGATATAGGTATAGAGACAGGCATGGTGGTACACATCGTTAATCCCAGAACTTGGGAGGAAGAAGCAGGTGGATTTCTGAGTTCTAGGCCAGCCTGGTCTACATAGTAAGACCTTGTCTCCAAACACACACACACACACACACACACACACACACACACACACACACACACAAACAACAACAAAAAACCCCACCTAAATTATAGCTGCCATAAATCAAGCTATTTTATTCCTTGGTATGTACTAGACGGAATCCAAGTCAGCATCCACTGAGACACTTGCAGACCCATGTTTATTACTGCACTATTCACAAATAGCCAAGATATGGAACCAGCCTAGATGTCCACCAAGAGATGAAGGGATAAAAATGTACATACACAGTGGAATTTTATTCATCCATAGGAATGAAATTATTTTAATTGCAGGGAAATGGACAAAACTGGAATCATGCAAAACAAAATAAGCCATATTTAGAAAAGTATTACATGTTTTCTCTCATTTGCAGAATTGAGATTTAAATATAAACAATATGAATATATGACATGAAAGCATAAGGGAACTATTAATGCAGGGGAAAGATCTAAAGGAGGAAAGAACAAGGGGAGTAATGTGAGAAAGTAATGTGCTATACTTTTTCTCATATGCAGAATGTAAATTCAATTACATACATTTATGACATGTAAACAACTGAGAAGGGAACCAAAAAGGGGTAGAAAGGGTAAACAGGGGTTCAGTGGGTAGGGGAACAAATAAGAGCAAAATATAAAGATATATATCTTTTTAAAAAATGCATCATATTCTTTTTTAATTTATGTATTACTTATGTGTATAAGTGTACTGTCTGCATGTAGGTCGGTGCACCTGTGTTGTGCAATGCCGCAGAGGTCAGAAGAGGGCATCGGATTCCCCTGGAACTGGAGTTAAAGACGGTTCTTAGCCGTCATGTGGGTGCTGGGAATCGAACCCGGGTCCTCTGCAAGAGCAGTCGGTGCTCTTAACCGCTGAGCCATCTCTCCAGCCCATGATATATGTATCTTATAATGGGGCCCATTAACACTAGGAATACAGCTTAGTGATAGGGTGCTTAGCTTGTTTGGAACCCATTTATTCTGTATGCTAATTAAAAAGATTAATGAAAAGGTAAAACTATATAAGTGACATGCACTTTTCAAAATTTTTTTAATTTTAATTTTTTTTTGTCTTTTTGAGACAGGGTCTCCCTGTAGCCCCAGCTGTCCTGGAACTCACTCTGTAGACCAGGCTGGCCTTGAACTCACAAAGATCCGCCTGCCTCTGCCTCCCGAGTGCTAGGATTAAAGGCGTGCGCCACCATGCCCGGCGAGCAGCCAGAACTCTTAAACCACTGAGCCAGCTCTCTAGCCCTGGCATACTTAAAAAAATTATTTATTATTTTTATTTTAAGAGTGTTTTGCCTATATGTGGTAAGTACACCTGTGTAGTGCAGTGGCTGGGGTGGTGGGAAGAGGGCACGGGATCCCCTGGAACTGAAGTTATGGAGGGCTGTTACCTGCCATGTGGGATTGAACCTGTCCTCTGCAAGAACAGCCAGTGCTCTCAACTGCTCAGCCATCTGTCCAATCCCATCATTTTTTGTTTTGTTTTTCTTTCTCTCTCCCTCCTCTTTCCTTCCTTCTTTCCTTTCTTCATTCCTTCTCTCTCTCCATCCCCCCTCTTTCCCTCTCTCCCTCCCTCCCTCTCTCTCATTTTTTCCTTCCTTCTCCTTTTTTTCTTTCCTTTCCCCTTTTCTTTTTTCTTTCACAGGGTCTCCCTAGTTCCAGCTGGCCTGGAACTTACTATGTAGACCAAGCTGGCCTCAATATCAAAGAGATCTCCCTGCCTCTGCTTCCCAAGGGCTGAGATTATAGGAATGTGCCACCATGCCCAGCACATGCTTTTTTTTTTCATGAAGACATAATATTGATACAACTTTATAGGGTGCATTATAATTTAATACATGTATACAATGTATAACCAAATTAGGGTAATAAGCATTTCCAGTTCTTTAAAATGTTAATTGTATTATGTGTTGGGGAACTTGTTCTCTTCTAGGTATTTTGAAGTATGTCATAGATTATTTTAGCCAATAGTTACTAGTATGCTACAGAAAATCATAACTAGCCGGGCATGGTGGCACACGCCTTTAATCCTAGCACTTGGGAGGCAGAGGCGGGCGGATCTTTGTGAGTTCAAGGCCAGCCTGGTCCACAGAGCGAATTTCAGGACAGCTGGGGCTACAGGGAGACCCTGTCTCAAAAAGACAAAAAAAAAAAAAAAAAGAAAAAAAGAAAATCATAACTAATTCCTCCTCTCTATACTTCACTGCTCCTTATTTAACTTTTTTGTCTTCCTTTTCTCTTTTCCTATCCCAGTTTCTAGTGACCACTATTCCAATCTGCTTTACAAAAATGACTGTTTAGTTTCCCAAATGAGAGAGAATACATGATTTTATATATGAATTCTTAAGGGATCTACTAAAAAGTAGTTGAATAAATTCAGTAATGTGGCATGACAGACCAATAAAGAAAAACCAATCGTAAAGCCACACATCAGTCATGAACAATGACAAAGTGAAATAAAGAAAAACATCCTCACCTCAGCTCATGACTTTTCAGAGGCCTTGTGTGTGGAGTCCCAGCCAAAAATTCATCCCGTGTTTCAGCTAAACCTTCTCCTTGCCCCTTTCCTGAGCACTAATTACCAACTGTAGATAGTTACTCTACAGAAACTGGGGCTGGAGGGTTGGCTCAGCAGTTATGAGCACTGGCTGCTCTTGCAGAGGACCCAAGTTCAATTCCCAGCACCCAACATGGCAGCTAACAAGTGTCTGAAAGCCCAGTTCCAGGGGATCCAACACCCTCTTCTGACCTCTGTGGGCATTGCACAACAAGAGTGCATTTCCATACATGCAGGCAATACATTCATACACATAAAACAAAAATATTAAAATATTAAAATAGTAAAGCTTGGCTGGGCATGGTGGCACACACCTTTAATCCTAGCACTTGGGAGGCAGAGGCAGGTAGATCTCTGTGAGTTCAAGGCCAGCCTGGTCTACATAGCGAGTTCCAAGACAGCCAGAGCTACAGGGAGACCCTGTCTCAAAAAGACCAAAAAAAAAATAGCAAAGATTATAGTGTACAAAATATATATTAAGCTGTAACAAAAAAATGGAAGTGGGCTGGGAGTGTAGCTATGTAAAGCATGTGCTTAGCATAGGGTTCAATTCCCTATACCCAAAAATGAGAGAGAAAAGATGGCAAGCAATACTAGGACATATGTGTGCTAGTGAGAACCATCTTGTAGAGAAGAGAAAACTGGTAGAGCAATGTCCTCAAGTAGGTAAGAGAATATGAAATCTTATATCAAAGTGGACGGACTAGATTTTGATGACAGCCCCCCCCCCTGCCATTTATCCATAATAACAGAGAAGGCAAGGTGTGTGAGTATAGATGCTGTATGGTAGTTGGATACAGTGGGAATCTACAGACCTCCTCCTCCTCCTCCTCCTCCTCCTCCTCTTCCTCCTCCTCTTCCTCCTCCTCTTCTTCCTTGTCCTCTTTTTGAGACAGTATCTTGCTCAGGCTTGCCTTGAACTGATGATTCTCATATCTCAGCCTCATGAGTGTTAGACATTTTCTTCTTATGGCTTTAATTTTTCAGGTAAGAAGCCTGAGCATGAGGATGAAAGAAACTGTGTTGGAGATCTCAGAAGAGAAAAGGTAGGAAACAGTTATTTTGGATGACCGGGGCAAGAATTAGAATTAATCTGAGCTGGGTTTTGCCTGGAGAGTATAAAAGGGAGGTGAAGATGTATGCAAGCAAGTGACTATAATTTGGTGAGCCCTGTAATCTATGCTAATTAAATGAGGGACTTGGGGGAGGAGGCTGGGGAGACAGTTCAGTGGGTAAAGTGCTTACTGTGCAAGCTAAGGACTAGAGTCCCCAGGATGTGGAGATGGGATCCTTGGAGGAAGCTGGCAAGTTAGGTTAGCCAAGTTGGTGAGCGCTGGGTTTGTGAGAGACCCGCCTTTATATATAAGGTGGAAAGCAATTGAGGAAAACACCTGACATCAACCTTGGGCTTCTACACACATGCATGTGGACCTGAAAACACATATGCCTGCACACATGCAAATATGCATACATACGTGTATACCACATACACACATAAAACATAACAGAACAAAACAACAATGGATTTGGGAGCATGGGGTGGAAGGTTTACTGGAACTGGGGCACTAGAGGCCGTGAGCTAGGACAGAAGCACGAGCTGCACAGCAGGATGTTAAAAACTAAGATCTTAAGAATACAATCATAGGTACTGCTAATGAGGATAAAATTGAAGTGGGGTTGAAATGCAGGATCTTTGTAGGACAGCAGGTAGCAGAGCTGAGAACATGAGAAGGATCATGTATGAGGATATTAAACTCCCCCAGCAATAGAGTAAAACAGCACTTAAAATAAAAGGATGACAGTGAGTAGCAGTGTAGTTCCTGTCTAGCATGTTTGAGGCCCTGGATTAGAACCCCAATAACCAGGGAAAGAAGGAAGGAAGGAGGGGAGGGAGGGAGGGAGGGAGGGAGGGAGGGAGGGAAGGAGGGAAGTGCAGGCTTATGTAGCTAGATGTGTCTAGGAATGAGTAGCAGCATAGGCCACTCTAAGCTGTATATTTATGACTATAACACAGGGGATAATGTGAGATTTGAAATAAATGTGGTCAATAGTTGCATAATATAAAATCATGTCAATATAAATCACCTATTAGTTACAGACGGTACAGAGTTAAGGTACAGCTCAGTGGTAGACTGAAACAGTGAACTTCTGCTTAAAACAGTCAACTTCCGGGCTGGAGAGATGGCGTAGCGGTTAGGAGCACCGACTGCTCTTGCAGAGGACCCGGGTTCGATCCCTAGCACCCACATGGCGGTTGAGAACTGTCTGTAACTCCAATTCCAGGAGAACTCCAGTTCCAGGGGAATCTGAGACCCTCTTCTGACCTCCGAGGCATTGCACGACACGGGTGCACAGACCTGCATGCAGACAGTACATTCATACACATACAAAAATAANTAACTTAAAAAAAAAAAGAAAGAAAGCCTGCCCAACATGAACTAGGGCCTGGATTCTCAGCAACATACAAGCACACACACACACACACACACACACACACACACACCCCTATAGTTATGATGTCACTACGTGATTAATCTTATTCAATCAGTTCCACGATTTCAGTCTATTGTTGACCAAAACATTATTATTATATAACATATGATTGTACCTTAAATAAGCAAAGCATATATATATGTATATATATGTATATATATTATGTATGTATATATATATATATATATATATATGGGCAAGATGATATCATGTGCCTCCTGATACAACATACTGAAGACATCTCTTTTGTAGTATTCTTGCCTCAATTACATAACTTAAAATTAATAAAACCACAATGAAACTTCATACAAACCTGAATTCTGTAACACAATTGGCCAGGACACCCCAAAAGAATCAAAGTCATGAAAGAACAAAGGCTAAAGAACCATTCCACATGGGGAAACATGACTAAATGCAACATGGGATCCTAAACCATTCCACATAGGGAAACATGACTAAATGCAACATGGGATCCTAAATATGACTAAATGCAACATGGGATCCGAAACCATTCCACATAGGGAAACATGACTAAATGCAACATGGGATCCTAAACATGACTAAATGCAACATGGGATCCTAAACCATTCCACATAGGGAAACATGACTAAATGCAACATGGGATCCTAAACTGTATCTTTTTTTTTTCTCAGACAAAAAAACCCCCAAAGAAATGTAAGTTCTGTATTTGCACTGGAAGGACTATGCTGATGTTCTCTCATTTTTGACAGTTAAACTACAGCCATATAATTTCTCAACATTTAGGGAATTTGACTGAAGGAAATATAGAAAGTCTTCTGAAAAATGTTTACAAATGTGAAAGTTGAAAATTTCTGAAAACGGGTGGGGATGTAGCTCAGGGGTAGAGTGCCTGCTTAGCATGTTGAGAGATCATGGGTTCAATCTTCAGCACTGAAAAATCAGAAAACCAAAACAGGACTAAAACAGAGAGAAAGAAAATGTCCAGAAAAGACAATTAGAGAAATATCTACTCCTACCTCCCAGTAAGTAGGGTTTACGGTGGCTGTTAGGGGGAGCAAGAGTGTTCAAGGAAAAGCCAGAACACTATTTAAGCTCTGGTTCTCAGTGTAGACAAAGATTGTTTGGGGGTACTTCTGACTATCACAATAATTGGAAACTATTAGTGACACTTCCTGGGCATTCATCAGATTGCTCAACATTCTTCAGTGCACAAGAATACTGTCCTGCCAGACCATTATATACAGGAAAAATTTGTTTATTCATTTATTATTTGTTTATTTGACCAACATTTATTTGAGAAAGCCTATTATGAACCATGTACTGTTTTAGGTAACAGAGATCCACAGGAAGCAAAAAAAGAAAAAAAAATCCTTGCCCTTTTCTAGAGCTTACATTTGAGTAGTCAAACAATAACAAACACAATAGAAATAAATAGTATAATATATAGTCATATACTGCATACTGATGGTTCAGCCAACAATGGCCTGAATAAATGATGGTGGTCCCATAAAATTAATTATTTTGCCAGCCGGGCGTGGTGGTGCATGCCTTTAATCCTAGTACTTGAGAGGCAGAGGCAAGCGGATCTTTGTGAGTTCAAGGCCAGCCTGGTCTACAGAGCAAGTTCCAGGACAGCTGGGGCTACAGGGAGACCCTGTCTCAAAAAGACCAAAAATAAATAAATAAATTAAAAAAAATTAATTATATTGCCTAGTCATGTTAGGTCTCAGTATGAATAATCACAAATCATATTTTGTACAATGACAAAACTGCCTAATGACAATTTGCTCAGAATATACCCCATTATCAGGCAGACAGCACAGAACTGCACTATGTAAGAAGGTGAGGAGGGCAATGGGAACAGTGAGACAGGGTTAAGATCCAGGCATGGATGAATTTTTAAGCAGGATAGTCTTGGTAGGATTCAACAAGAAAATGGTAACTAAAAGGAGACTTGAGCTGGGAATGGTGGTGCACATCTTTAATCCCAGCACTCTGGAGGCAGAGGCAGGCAGATTTTTTTGTGAGTTCAAGGCCAGCCTGATCTACATATGAGTTCCAGGACAGCTGGAGCTACAGGGAGACTCTGTCTCAAAAAGACAAAAAAGAAAGAAAAGAAAAAGACTTGAGCAAAGTGAGGGTATGAGCTCTGTGGGTATTTGGGGAAGAACATTTTAGAGACAGGGAAAAGCCTATTACAAAGCCAACTAGGTACAGCTGTGCCTAATGTGTTCGAATACCATTAAGGAGGCTCCTCTAGATGGAATGGAGTAAGGGAGAAATGTGGTTAGAAGATAAGGATGGAGAGGCTGGGGGGGGGGGAGATCAAGGTTGTTAATTTATACAAACTTTTCCAGAAACCTAACAACCATATAAATTGAGAGAAGTTTATGCATTGCTTTGTTTAGATCTTTATGAAGAATTACCCGTCATTTAGGGGAACTGAACTGTACCCTACCCATGGTTTCTGAGTTACCATCCAACATACTTGTAGTTGTTGCATGCATAGGTGCAAGTATTATTATGTGCAAGATTATTTCATTATGTTTTCCAGGGAAGTCATACTTAAGGCTTTATACCAAAATGCATAGTTTTATTATAAAATTTTGTTTATTATTTCTCTCTGATATTACAACTGGAGTGTTATGTTGGCTTGGGGGAAATTGTGTGTGTAGATTCTATTTTCTATGCTCTGCACTGAAGAATACTGAAGAAGGTATTTCAAACCATACGTTATAAAAATAAGAGTATGGTGGCACATCCTTTAATCCCAGCACTCCCAGCACTTGGGAGGCAGAGGGAGCTCTGAGATCAAGACTAGTGTGGTCTACATAGGGAATTCCAGGCCATCTGAGGCTACAGGGAGATTCTCTCAATTAAAAAAAATATATATAGAGAGCATAAATATATACATATAGAGAGAATAAAAATAAAAATAAAAATAAGAGTGTTAGGTCCAATAGGTGTCCGAATGAACAAGGTATGTCAAGAATCTTCAAAAGCCAGGATGGGAATGGAAACAGGGTTTGCTGTTGCCTGGCAGTGAGTTTAAAATGGTCTGATCTAGAGATTTCTAGATAAAGACAGAAAAGGTATCTGGAGTTGCATAGTTACAAGACCCTTGGGCTTCCTGTGATGAATAACATTACATACGACGAAGGGCAATTAAAAGGTGCTTTATTTTGTTTATTATTTATTGGGGGACTGAGTATACACTGTAGTCCACCCAGGTTTACTTCGAACTCACTGTGTATCCCAGACTGGACTTAAACTGTGACTATCATTCTGCCTCAGCCTTCCTGAGTGCTATTATGTTATTTCAAGCATACACCAGCACAGCTGGCTAAAATGTAATTTTATATATAATTTGCTTTCCATTTTTTTTTTTTTTTTGATCTTTTCGAGACAGGGTCTCCCTGTAGCCCCAGCTGTCCTGGAACTCACTTTGTAGACCAGGCTGGCCTTGAACTCACAAATATCTGCTGCCTCTGCCTCCCAAGTGCCAGGATTAAAGGCATGCGCCACCACGCCCGACTGCTTTCCATCCTTGATGTCTCTAGTTGTTTAACAGAAAGGCTGAAGAGCAAAGAGGGCTCCCCCCCTGCCCCCACCAAAGACACTTAGAAGCAGCTCAAAGGCCAGGCTCCATTTTTGTATCTCACTGCACCTCAAGCATCTTCAGAGATGGGAAAGACATAGGTTCAGAATGGAAAGATAAGACAGAAGTCAGAAGCATTCAAAAAAGATGATCCAGTGGGAGAGAGTCAGAGAAAGACAAAGGGAAAACAAAGGCAGACCAAGAGATACAATATTCTTTTCAATCAGGACCATCATTATTTATTGAAAAATTTCCCAGGGACCAAGCATGTGCACTGTCTCACGTATAAGACTACCAGACCTCCATTTGACTGACGATGAAACTGAGGTTCAGATAAGTGAAGCAGACCAAAGTTTCATAGCTAGTTTTAACTGGTCAGGTCAGGGTTCCATCTGCTGGGTGTGGGATGTCTTAGTATGTCTCCGAGAGAGACTGTTGTTAGGGGCAGACATGGAGTCAGACTGGAACACAGACGATCACGTGAGCAACAGACCTGCACAGAATCTTTTCCAGAGACTGGGATGGGGAGGCCCGCGGAAGGGGGTGGGGGACAGGTAGTGGGCTCAACAGGGTACTCACCTGTGCGCTGTCTGGGGAGGCTGCTGGAGCACTCACTCGCTTTCCCTTTTTGCTACGCAAATGATCCTCCACCACCCACGGACCTAGAGTTAAAAGGCCGCCCCGGTAAAACCGCGCCAGGCCCCACCCCTCACGCGCCCTGGGCTGTCTCTCCCCCGCCCCCTGGTCCCCGCCCCCGCCACCCCATCTTTATGGCTTCTCAAGGGATACCTCTGGCCTTGGGGCTCTGCAGCTGCCAACGCGATGGCAATCGAGGAAGGATCTCCTGAAGCCACTGGATGCTTCCCAAGTCGCTAGCAGGGAGCGCTAGCAGGGTCACCAGACTCCACCACGACCGCGGACTCCTCAGCTCCCATTGGAGAAGTGCCCTCCTGCCTTTCCTGGGATTGGCTGAAGACGGAAACTCTTTTTCTGCATCCTCTTTCCAGGCCTTAGTTGAAGAAAACTCCACCCTCTCGAGGGTCTGATTGGTTTATGAGCCAAGCCCTTGTATTAACAGGTTTGGCCTGGAAAGGATCACTCTTCATTCCCTTTGCGGGTGTATTCGAATGGGCTTCCGGGGGTTGCTTGTAAACACGCAGGCGCGAAGCCTGAAACCAGGCCAAGCTCTAGTCACTGAACAGAATTCCCACCTTGAGGTCTTACTCTCCAAATAACTACTTTTCCCTTAACGCTCTGCTAAGAGACACCACCATTCTGCTCCCAGTTCCCCATAGCTTGGACCTCCTTAACGATAAAGGCTATAGACCTTTTCTCAGAAAAAAACTTTTTAAAAAATTTTTATTTTATGTGTATGAGTGCATGTATGTAAGTGCACTTGTGTGTGTGTTGGGGGGGAATGCCTGCAGAGGTCAGAGGTCACCTACTTGCAGGAATTTCTGAGCCAGGCTTCCTAATTCCATCCATTCAGGATAAGGTGATTAAGGACACGTGGGTCTTCACCCACCAGCTTCTGCTACTTATACATTGGTCAAGTGATCTAGGAGCCCCATTTTAACCATATGTGGAATGAAACATTTTTTATCATAATTTTGTGAAGATTAAATGAGAACCAGTAGATTTTATTTTATTTTGAAGTAGGTATATAAATTGCCAGTATTGAAGTACAGGAAACTATGGCGCAAAGAGGTAAACATAAATTGCTGGTAACATCACTTGTTAAGGTCTTAGCTGGGCATGGTGGCTCACACCTGTACCTCGAGAGGCTGAGATGGGGGATTGCTTTAAGTCTGCGGCCAGCCTGTTTCAATCAAAAAAAGACGAAAAAATTTAACGTCTCATCCTCCAAACTTTTGCCATTCCCAATGTTCGATTTTTTTAAAGACAGGATCTCATGATGTTAATCTGGCTGGTTGGGAATTTGCTGTGTAGACCAGGCTGGCCTCAAACTCACAGAGATCTACTTGCCTCAGCCTGCTGAGTGCTGGGATTAAAGGCATGAGTCACCATGCACAGCAGATTTAATTTTATTTTGAATTAAGGACATTAATGGTCAGTATTCAAGTAGAGGAAACTATGGCCCAGAGAGGTAAACTTATAGGCTTGAGATTCACACAGCACTTACCCAGTATAAAACCAAGGCTTCCATCTCTAAAGGAAAGCTATTTGAGAAGAAAGATATGAAGACTCCTTCTATTAGCAAGTGGTTTTGAACTGGGGTGACACAGACCTCCAGTAGAGTCTGGGGACAGATCTGAGGACATGACTTAGATGGGGACAACTTTACATTTTTGTTTTCCCTCTCAGTAAAATTTAGCATTTTTTTTCAATAAAGATTGTAAGTGGCCATTACAATAATAATAGTAACACTGGCAACCATGGCAAGTAAAAAGCAGAGGTTTTGCAGATCTCTTTAAGTGCGTAATCTCTGAAATATATAATCAGTGTTTTAAAATAATGATAATCACCATAGTCATTAAGCCACAAGATCTTATGAATTAATGGATTAATGGGGAATACATATATTACTCTAGTACATATTTGGTTTTTATGTATTTTAATATTTCAGTATAGTTTCCTTCCTAAATCTAGGTGCTATTTTAAAAAAAGATTTTATTTATTTTATGTTTATGAGTGTATTGCCTGCATTTGTGTAAGTGCACCCATGTTGTGCAATGCTGCTGAGGTCAGAAGAGGGCATCAGATTCCCCTGGAACTGGAGTTAGCTACCATATGGGTGCTGGGAATCAAACTTGGGTCTTTTGCAAGAGCAGTCAGTGCTCGTAACTGCTGAGCCATCTCTCCAGCCCTAGATGTTATTTATGTTATTTATGCATTTAAAATATTTTTCCCTGGGGCTGAAAACATGATGAAGCCATTAAGAGCAGTGGTTGCTCTTGCAGAGGATCTGGGTTTGGTTCCAAGCACCCACTTGGTAGCTAATGATTGATCATAATAACTAAGTCCAGTCCCAGGGGATCTGATGTCCTCCTCTGACCTCTGCAGGCATCACACACACACACACACACACACACACACACAAACACACACACACAGGTGCACTTACATACATGCACTCATACACATAAAATAAAAAAATAATTTTTAAAAAGTTTTCTTCTGAGAAAAGGTCTATAGCCTTTATTCTTAAAGAGGTCCAAAACACACAAAAAATTGAACTTCTTGAGCTCAGAGCTCCGAGAAGCAGGACCTTTCTTCCTTCCTTCCTTCCTTCCTTCCTTCCTTCCTTCCTTCCTTCCTTCCTTCCTTCCTTCCTTCTTTCTTTCTTTCTTTCATTCTTTCTTTCTTTCAAGAGGGTCTCCCTTTAGTCCCAGCTGGCCTGGAGCTCACTCTGTAGACCAGGCTGGCCTTGAACTCACAGAGATCTGCCTGCTTCTGCCTCCTAAGTGCTAGGACTAAAGGTGTGTGGCACCACGCCCAGCCTAAGACGGTTCTTAGCTGTCATGTGAATGCTGGGAACCGAACCCAGGTCCTCTACAAGAGTAGTCAGTGCTCTTAACTGCTGAGCCATCTCTCCAGCCCCCAGGACCTTTCTTTGTTGTTTTCTTAGCCCCCAGTACCCAATGAATGTGTGCTGAATGAAGAATTGAGAGAACCAATGCTGGCTCTTTTGGTTACCTAAAGAGGGACATTCCTGAATCTAGTTTTGTTTGTTTGTTTGTTTGTTTGTTTTTTCCCCTGCTGATCTGATTCTGTTTACAGATGTGGCACCAAGAGATCATGGGAACCTCACACCCAGCATTAGGACCAGGTGCAGAACTGTGTAAGATGTGAAGGATGGGCTGGAGAGATGGCCTAGCAGTTAAGAGCGCCAACTGCTCTTGCAGAGGACCCAGGTTCGATCCCCAATACCCACATGGTGGCTGAGAGCTGTCTTTAACTCCAGTTCCAGGGGAATCTGAAACTCCAATTCCAGGACAACTCCAGTTCCAGGGGAATCCGAGACCGTCTTCTGACCTCCGCGGCATTGCACGACACGGGTGCACAGACTTGCATGCAGACAGTACATTCATACACATACAGAAATAAATAAAATTAATAATAAAAAAAAAGAATAAATAAATAAATAAATAAATTTTAAAAAAGATGTGAAGGATAACAAAACCAAGTAATTTCAACATGAGAATAGGCCCTGGGGTACATGGGATCCATCAATACTCATTCTCTTCCTGGTTTCTGTTTATCACCCCCAGTAAATGATGTCCATCTTCTCTAATGTTCACTGCGTACTATATTTTGGAACTACACGTGATGCATTTAATCCTAGCACTCAGGAGGCAGAGGCAGGTGGATCTTTGTGAGTTCAAGGCCAGCCTGGTCTACAGAGTGAGTTCCAGGACAGCTGGGGCTACAGGGAGACCCTATCTCGAGAAGACAAAAAAATAAAAACAAAAACAAAAAGCACACACACACCACTTTCTAACCTTCTTTTTGGAGGTCCAGACTGAGAAGTGAGAGCACAGGTTACAACAAGATGACACTCTGGGTGAAGAACTTCCTCTCATTCCATTCTTCAGCCCAGCCATGAGCACCCTGGCCAACTACATTATGATCCCATAATTGGCTCATAAGAGTGTCCCTGAAGACCCAGGGCTCTTTCTGATAGGTGAATGAGGAGAAGCCTCAAATGCCAGGATGAAGAGCTAAGGAAGGATTTGAAACGGGGAGACACATAGAGGAATCACAGAAAGACATGATGAAGACTAGACTTCAGAGACTGGTTTCAAGGCTAGATTCCATCCTGAGATCTTGTCACATTGCTACTCTTGGGCTGATCCACCCAGGAACAATAAGGCTAAATTTATAATTGGGAAAACTGAGGCCTACTAGAGAGGATGAAAGAATCACTGGAAGTAGTGCAGACTGACGAAAGACGAACCAGGATGGCTACCTATCAGATTGGCTGACATACTCTTGTCAGGCTGACCTCTTCCTGGCCCACTTCAGGGCCTTTGCCCGTGACACCTCCTCTTTCTCCCTTCCCTTTCATGTGTACATGCTCACTGGGATTGGCCTTAGATAGTTCAGGGATATGTATCCTTGTTCTCCATAAGGTGTCTTGACTTAGGATCCTGTTCTATAAGCTCTAGCCTTGAGATATTGCATTACCTTAGAAAGAAATTCCCCTTTCTTTCTAAAAAATATTTAAATTTTTATGTGTATGAGTGTATTGTCTGCATGTGTGTAACTGCACCTCTTGTTATGCAATGCCTGCAGAGGTCAGAAAAGGGCATCAGAGCCCATGGAACTGGAGTTTCAGACACTTGTTAGCCGCCATGTAGGTGGCAGGATTTGAACCTGGGTCCTCTGCCATCTCTCCAGCCCCTCACCTTTCTTTTTTTTAAACTTTTTTTTTAATTTTTATTTATTTTTGTATGTGTATGAATGTACTGTCTGCATGTAGGTGTCGTGCAATGCCGCAGAGGTCAGAAGAGGGTCTCGGATTCCCCTGGAACTGGAGTTCTTCTGGAATTGGAGTTACAGACGGTTCTTAGCCACCATGTGGGTGCTGGGGATCGAACCCGAGTCCTCTGCAATAGCAGTCAGTGCTCTTAACCGCTAGGCCATCTCTCCAGCCCCCCTTTCTTTTTTAATAGCTTGTTTTTCCTTTTGAAATAGAGTGTTGCTATGTTTCTCAGGCTGGTCTTGAACTCCTGGGCTCAAGCAATCTTGTTGCCCCAGCCTCCTGAGTAACTGGGACTACAAGGTGAGCAGCACCATGCTTGGCTAAGGTATTTCTCCTAAGTCTCAGTCCTGTTTACCTGTCTCTGACAAGGTAAGTCAAGATTGGAACCAGAGACATAAAAATTTCTATCCTCTCCCCACAAACATCAGAAACATGGAGTTATTTCCAAGATGTGGTATTTAAATTGTTTTAAAGAAGAGGCCTAGAAAGGGAGAGAGCTTGTCAAGGGTTCCCCAGCAACCTGGCATCATCATGTGCTTCGTACTCCTTTAATCTCTCTCTTACCGTATGTAAAGCCTCTCAATTTCAGTATCTTAAAACATCTCACAGAATAGACAGCTTTCTTGTGCAGAAAATCCAATTAATTAATTAATGTAGGTACTTTCCTCAATCCTTAAGCATTGGCTACACTTAGTGGCTTCTTTTGAGAGTATAGCATGGCAAAGATGGAAAACAGAGTAACTTTATAGTGGAAAAATCTGATACATGCTACCATATCCAGGCGATCAAAGTTCACATCAATAATGATGTCATATTGATAGTACGTATCCTTCATATGATGTGATGAAAATGGCACTTTACATTTGTGGTCTCCCTTCCCCAAATCCATAACCCTATTTATTTGTTTGTTTGTTTGTTTTTAATTCAGTTTTGAGACAGGGTCTCCCTGTAGCCCCAGCTGACCTGGAGCTCAATGTCTACATTGAAACCCACATGGGTTTCAAACTGTCAGAATCCAAGTGCTAGGATTAAAGGCAAGCACCACCATGCCCAGCCTCATAATCCCATTTAAAAGAGAGAGAGAGAGAGAGAGAGAGAGAGAGAGAGAGAGAGAGAAATGGACAATTCACAGCCAAAGGATATTCTACAAAATGCTTTTCAAGTTTTGACATCTCTAGGTCATCCAAAACAAGGAAAGTCTGAGAAAGTGTCACAAGCGAGAGGAACCTAAGGAGACCTGATGACTAAATGGAGTGTGTGCGATGGGTGATATCCTGAGGCAGAAAAGGGACCATGGGGTTAAATCTAAGGAAACCTGTGCTGGGCATGGTACTGCACACCTTTAATCCCAGCACTCACAAGGTAGAGGGAGGTGGATCTCTGTGAGTTCAAGGCCAGCCTGGTCTACACACTGAGTTCCAGGCCAACCGAGGCTACGTAGTGGACCCTGACTCAAACAAAACAAAACAAAACCCCTAAGGAAACAAGAATAAGGTACAGACTTTGGATAACCATAAATGTGGTACTGTTGGTTCTTTAATTGACTGACATGAAATAATGATAAGAAAAACTAATTCTCTGTATTATTTTTGTAATATTCTTTTTATCTAAAACTGTTCTGATACTTAAAAACATTTTTTTTAACCTTCCAAATTCAGTCTCTACCTGGGAGGCAGAGTCAGGCGGATCTCTGTGACTCTAGGCTAGCTTGGTCAACATAGAGTTCCAGGTCAGCCAGTGCTACACAGTGAGACCCTGTCTTAAAAACAAGGGGCTGGAGAGATGGTTCAGCGGTTAAGAGCATCGACTGCTCTTGCAGAGGACCAGGGTTCGATTCCCAGCACCCACATGGCTGCCAAGAAACGTCTTTAACATCCAGTTCCCGGGGAACCCAATGTCCTCTTCTGACCTCCGCAGCATTGCACAACACGGGTGCACCAACCTACATGCAGACAGTACACTCATACACATAAAAAATAAATTAAAAATTTTAAATAAAAATAAAAACAAACATGCAAGTGAACACATACCTCCCAAATCCAATCATAGCATGCCACAATCAATTACTCTCCTTCCCATCCATTCTGGCAGTCAGCAGAGGGCATTCTTTAAAACACAAATCTGAGTGTATCAAAAGCCTTCCTGCAAAATAAAGGATTTGAATAGAACATTCGGGAAATATATTGTAAAAGACTCACCAGAGTGTCTCTTTAAAAGTCATCCTTGGGGCTGGAGAGATGGCTCAGTAGTTAAGAGCACTTACTGCCCTTCCAGAGGACCCTGGGCTCCTGGCTATGACCACCAGTAACTCTAGGGGGATTCAAAGGCTTCTGGTTTCCTCGGGCACCTGCACTCACGTGCACATACATACTGATACACACACATAATTAAAAATAATAAATCTTAAAAATTAAGTTATCATTATGGCAGAGCCCCAATAAATATTCTTTTGAAATAAAGTATAGCCAAAGTTTACAGGTCAGTTTCCCAAGGATTCCCAAATAAAGCCTGCCTTTCAGATGTCAGCCCTGGACCTCTTTAGCTCATCGCACAGCTAAATAGCAATTTATCTTGAATGCAAATTTTCACTGCTTCGGCCATCTTTTCTCCCGACTTCCCCACCAGGCCCAGTTCCAGGGCTCTGCCCCCTCCCCCCACACTTTAAAAGACAAGGGAGCACTCTTGTGTGCTTCTTTTGTGCTGTCTAGACTAGTGTCGTGACTTTTTTTTTTCTTTTTATTATTGGTGAACGAAAAACATAGATTTTTATAGCTCCCCCACATCCAGCTCGAACTAGGCCTGAAGTGTGACGCAGTGTAAAAGAACGGATGAATCATGGAATAAATTGCTGTCCTAGGGCGCAGGACATCTCTGCGCCTGCGCCAGAGGGAAAGACGTGGGAAGCCTTTTTCCTACCTGGCCTGCCTGAACGCTGCCGCGGGAGTGGGAGGGGCACCGTCAATCTCGCCCTGTCATTGGCCAGGACGGCCCGCATTGGCCTGACTCACCGCTTTTGCGGTCCTGCGGATCTCTACTGCGCCAGTAACCCCATCACATTACTGCGTAGGTCCTGCCGTTCGTGCTGGCTAAGGACGGCGCACTAGGGTGGACAAAAGACTCCAAGTGGCACTTTGAATTTGCTCAATTTTATTAAGATCATCAGGGGTAACAGGGAAAGAGGCGGGGCTTCTGGGGGAGCAGGATACCGCAATGGCGAAGCTGCCTTGCATAGACAACGAGGCGGGCTAGCGGTCATGGCGGGCGCTGGGGCTGTAAGAGGAGGGGGTTGTTGGGAGAGACTTCGGAGGGGTGGGTGGTAGTAGAGCCTAGAGACCACTGCACAGTTGTGACGAAGGCCACGATGGCCCTTCTCCACTTAGGGATAAAGGTGTCCACACAGCACACAGCACAGGGAGAGGGGCTGGAGTCTACGCTAAAAAGGAGAGGGAGGGGGCAAGGGGGCCCTGACCAAGGCATCACAATAAATACGATTAGCAGCACACAGAAGCCTGCAGGGGAGGAGGGCCGAAAAGGAGTAACCCCCCTCCAAATAAGAACTCTGCAATTACTAAACCATAAAAATAAACTTTAAACCCGTGTAAGAAGTTGGTCGCCCCCCCAGAAGTGCAATGTGGGGCCGCATAGCCCTAGCTGAAGAGGAGGGCAAATGGGGTAGGGGATGGGGGAATACAGAGAGAGACCCCGAAGGGTAAGCTGTTTATCCGATTCTCCCCTACTTGCCCAGGCTGGCCCAGGTGTTTGGGACCTGTACCAGAACCTCCTGGACGTCAGAATCTTCTGAATAGATTTCACTTCCTTCCCCATAGATTCGTTCCTCTTCATAGATGTCCTCGCCTTGGTCGCTGCCTGTGAAAGGAGAGGTGCATGGAGGAGGGTGGTTAGATGTCCCATGAAAAGGAAACAACACACAGCTGGGGCTCTCAAGGGCCTGGGGCCTCTACTTGGAACAGGGAGAGGGATGAAGAAAAGAGAGGGAGGTAGGGAGGGAGAGATGGAGAGAAGGAAGGAGGTAGGGAGAAGGAGAAATAGAGAGACTGAGAATGTTGTACTCAAACCCGAAGGGCGAGAGGGGTGGGAGGGAGGCAGGAAGACAGGGACCCCATTTTTCCTGTCAAAATGATGAATCTCTGAAAGACAGTTTTTTTTCCTCCTGCTCTCATATTCTTCAACATATCTTCCTGAGTTCTAGTCTGTCTTTTTCAGCCCAGTTCCCCACCCAAGAGCTAGGCACACAGCTCTGCCTCTCATTCTTGGAAGTGGGAGGGAAAGTGGACTGATAAATCCCCGTTTCCCTACCCTATGTGCACTCGTGTGTAGATGGGGGCCACTCATTCACTGCATGCTTTCCTCCTTGTTCCTCTGCTCCTTTCTCCAATGGAAAATTTCCAGAAGCCCCATGGCCAAACCTTCAGGAACAGTTGGTTTCCCTACCCCTTCCACCTCCACAGGGGCCCACCTCTCCTCTCTGTCTATAGCCAGGTTCAAATACTTCCTTTCACCAGTCTTCCAGGCCAGATCTAAAGCTGGGAGCCAGCCACCTTAAATACTGCTTTATCTCTCAGACTTCCATGTGTAACCCTTCCTAAGCATTTCCCCCAATGCATACACTGCTGAACAAAGAATGCCGCTTCTGGTCATGACGTTTGGGGAATAGGGAGTTCTACAAGGTGAAATAGCGTTTTTAAAGGCGGGGTTCTCAGAATTTGTAGAGGATATTATACATATTATTTGCCTCACACATTTGATCAACAAACCCTTCTGTGAGAGGCAGCTTTCAGAGCTGGGGAAGGGTCCTGAGAGAATTGTGGAAAGCTTGCCAAACATAGCCTTCTAGCTCCCTGCTCACAGTACCTATCCTATGGAGAAGCTTCCGCAGTGCTCATTAGCAGGAATACAGCTTTCAACTCCAATGGCATCCCCTTCCCTTAGCTTGTCCTCCTTCTTCCCTACTCCTTGAAGTGAAATTAGCTGCCCTGTGCTCTGAGTTTCCAGAGCGCACATATTGTGCACCTCACCCCCTGCTGCCCGAAGAGGCCTGGGGTTTCTCAGAAGAGGGATCTAGCTCACCTTCCTCCACTGAGTCGTCAGAGATGATTTCTACCTCATCCTCATATTCATCCTGGCTGCTGTTATCCAGATCCTTGTCAAAGATGTCAATGTCACTCTTGTAGTATTTAATGTCTCTGTCATCATCATCACTTCCCTCATTGTCACCCTCATTGCCATCGTCATCATCACTGCCCTCATTGTCACCTTCATTGCCATCGTTATCTTCATCATCACTGGCTTCATCTCCATTGTCACTATCGCTGCTGTATTGATTGTTGCCACCGCTCTGCTGCTTGACGCCATCTAGGGTCTTGAGACCATCAGCGTTGTATTCAGGACTCTCACTGCCATAGGTGCTCTTGTCTTCTGAGTTCTCACTGTTGACATCTGGACTCTGAGCAGCAGCAGCAGCACTGCCATGGTTGTCAGTCATCTTATTGTTGGGGATCTCATCAAAGTCAAGGCTATCACCATCAAACAGGGTGTCATTGATGTCATTTATCTCATTGTCAGTGGTCTCAAAGTAGTCAGTGGTCTCCATGAAGTCAGAGATCTTGATGTCATGCATGGTTTCATTGTCAGTGATCTCTTCAATGTCTGAGATTTCACTGAGAATGTCTTCCACGGCATAATGGTCATGAGCATCCTCCATGATCACCATTTCGTATTCATGCTTGGCTTTACTGTAGGGAAGTTTGAAGCTAAGTATGAGGTTGGTGGGAGGGGATGTACTAAAGGGTGACACTGAAAGGTGGAGAGTAACTGGGGAGGCAGTGGGGTACATGGGCTTCTAAGGGTGGGGAAAGTCCCATCACCAGTCCTGACTATGTCACCCAGGCCACTTCTGGGCATCGAAAGTTGCTGATTTGTAAACACTGCACTGGATTATCTCACTGGTCCCTTGTGCCTCTCTGAATTCTGTGTGGCACTAGCCTATTCTTTGCCCTATTTAAAACCAAACTCTCAGGCACCAATTCCCTCATCACCTTTCCTTCTCTTGTTTCTTCCTTCTGTTTGCCCTGGAGCCATTTTCTCTCATGTAGTAGCGGACTGGATTAACCCATAGGTCATTCTTGATAATCTGTTGAAAGAGAGGGGGAACAGAGAGAACAGAGGCATGAGTATAAGCCCTAGAACCAACTCCCACTTTTCCTAGGCAGCCAACGGCAAGCCTAGTAAGGTCTTCCCTGGTAATGCCAAGTGGGGCTTCACCTCAGCAATTCTGTCAGCTTCTGGGAGGCTGTGGTTTGAGAACCAATTGAAGAAGCTGTCTCTGGTGTCCTGGTTCCTGCGATTATAGGCCTGGGGCTCCTGGCCCCGATGCCAGCGTATTGGGGTAGAATGAGACACCAAGCGACCTAGGGGGGAAGGAAGGCATGTGGAAGAGGATGGGAACTGTTAAGATGGGGGACAGAGACTTATTCTGGGGTTGCCACCTACCTGAACGGTTGCGCTGGAACTCCTTGACTATCACCATGTTTGTAAAGTAAGGGTTTGTCTGGAAGTACAGCTTCATTTTGTAACCCATGGAGATATGTCTGAGATCCTGTACCTGCTCAGGGTGGTGGTAATGGTGGTATCTGTCCCCTCCATGGCCCCCCCTCCCCCCCCTCACCTCTAAGAACCAGATTCCTTGGCCTTCCTCCTTGGCCTGACCTGAAGATTGGTCAAGTAGCGGAAAATGTCTTCATCACGTTGGTTGATCAAGATTGAAATTCTGGGGTGGTTGAGGAACTGATGAGTGGAGCAGTTTAGGTCAAGGATTAACTGATCAATGCCACGGAAGGAATGGGAAAAGAGGGTGAAGTAGGAGGATTCTTTCTGTGTTTGCCTGAGTGAGTGCTTATGCAACATTAAACCTCAGTGTTAGCTAGCCTTGTCATATTTGGGGTGTGTGTGTGTGTGTGTGTGTGTGTGTGTGTGTGTGTTCCTTGTCTCTGGGTGTTGAGGGCTTGTGTTCACAAAATACTATGTGCCTGGAGGGTGAGAGTCCATGTCCAAGTGATGCTGTTTTTGGCTGCTGAAGGCCTGTATTCACATGATATTGTATGTGTGGGTGTTGATCATGTGTCCACAGGATGTTTGAATGCCTCTGGAGGTTTGTATGCTGAGAACCTGTGGCGTCATGTCTAGGTGTAGAAGTCATGTGACTACATGATAGCTTGTGTCTGTTTGCTGAGGGCCTGTGATCATGTGACACTTTTTATTGAGGCCAGGTATTTCTATGCATATAAATTCGATTAAAATATTAAAGCTGGGTATTCCAAACATGGAGATATATATATAATATATATATATTCATTCCCAGGGATGAGCTCCACAGTCAGCAACAGTGGATTGGATTCTCCCTGTTCTCCCCCTTCCTTCATTTAACCACTTGATATCCAAATTCTCCATTCTAATCCTTCAGGGTTTCCATTTCACTTCTCCCATCTCCCCTCTAATTCAGAGCACTCACTGTGCCCAGAATTGAGGTCTCTAGGGATCTAAGCAGAGACCTAAGCTTGCAGAACCTCTTGTGGTTTAAATAGTCTTCCCAAGAGTTTCTCTGTGTGCGTGCCTCTCTCCCTTCTCACTGTAGTTCATCACCGTTATCCTCCTCCTTTCCTCTCTTCACCATCTTTGGTCCAGTTTTTCTGCTGTGTGCCCTGTCTGTTACCCTCCCTCTTTCACTGTCATCCATTTTTTTTTTTTTTTTGCTGTTATGCTGCTTCTCTTTTCTCCTTTCCCATCTGTAGTCCAGTTTTTATGCTGTGCATACCTGCTTTTTCTCCTCGTCTCCAGTCCGGCTTTTCTGTTATTTTGCCCTCTTTCCATGCCACAGTCTAGAACCTTCCAATGGGGGCTCACCCGTATTTCTGATGCTTCCCCACACCCTTTCTCCCCCTTCCCCACATTTCCCCTTTTGTCATGGGCTTCTGGCCCATGAGTATCGATGAGAAGGATACTGCTTTGACCCAGAAGCCTGGGATATGCTGGATGATGAGGTCTCTGCGCTCCAAAAAGGGTCTTCGCATCTGGATGAACTTGCGTTTGAGACGCAAGAAGGCCTTGCCTGCCTTGATGTTCACCGCCTCCAGGTCCATTTGAATGCTCTCCAGTGCCTGCAGTATGCTTTCCATCCTCTGGGCACTCCTCTCTTTGCTTTCCTTCTTCGCTTTCCTCTGCTTCCTCCTCCTCCTCCTCCACCGCCTCCTCCTCACACTGTGTTCCTCCTCATCCTCATCTTCCACTATGATGATAGCCTCTTCCTTTCTCTTTGGACTGACTAACATCTGGGGCCCCCACCCCCCAAAGCTACAGGTTTCTAGGGCCTTCTCTCCAGCAAAGCTGCTGGTGGGCTCCGAAACCTGAAAGTCAATTTCCAGGCTTCCCCCCGAGGTTTCAGCAGAGGGGAGTGTTTCCAGGAACCCAGTGGGAGGGGTCTCCCCGAACCCTGACTCAACTGCAGGATCCCAGCCGGGACTCCCAGCACCCAGGGTGAAATACGCGCGGATCCCCCCTTCCTCAAGAATGACATAGGGCGGTGGTGGGGGCACAGTGGGGCCCACCCCCCTCATGTCAGCCAGCACCTGTGCAGCCTCGGTTTCTTCCTGGAGCCTCGGGCGCTGCTGGGGTGGAGGCAGGGGCAGTCGCAGGAGCGGTGGGGGCGGCGGATCGCGCCGAGTGGGTTCCGAGCTGCTCAGGCGGAGGGTCTTGGCCGGAGGCCCCTCGTCAGGGCGGTCCATGGCGACCCACTCAGAGCTCAGGGGATTGCACTGGCTTCTCCGCTCGCGGCTGGGCCGTCGCCACCAGTCACACTTGAAGTGGAGCCGCCACACCTCACGCGACCAGCTCAGCTCACCACCTCGCTCTGACGTCCGCTCCCACCTCGCCTGCCCCACTCCCACCGCCGAGCGCCGAGGCCCCGCCCATCCCCTGACAAGGGCCCTGCTCCGGCCTCCATTGGCTGCCCGCCGCGGTGGTGGCGCCCGCGTCCCCTCGACCCCTGCCAGCTCTCACGCAATCCGCTTGCCAACACTACACATCATCACTTTTCAATTGGCTCTCTTCGCACCCACCAATCATCAGGCTGACTGCCCCAGAGATGAGAGGAAAACTGCGAGGTGATTGGCTAGGAGGAAAGCTAGGGAAGAGCTCCTCGCCTTCACTCTTGCACTGTTCTATCCAATGGGAAAAGTACCAGTGATTCTGAAAACCAAAAAAACCAGAGCCGGGGAGGGTGCGTGGGAGGGGACGCAAGCTACGAACAAGATGTGCTCGAATGAAATCCGAGATCCTGGCTATGGTTCTCCCCGCCCCTATCCATGAGCAACTACGCACTTCTTAAATCTCCCCCTTCCCCCCACCAGCTTGTGCCCCTGGGGTGGGCGCTGTAGCCCCTCACTCGAAGGCTGCTTTACGGTTCTAGCAAATAAGGCATCCAAGGTCTTTGTTTTGGGGGTCAAGTTTTGACAAAGCTTTTTCAATCTCTGCAAAACCGCTCTAGAATAATCACAAGCGCCCCAAGTAGATTCCTCTGCGTCATAAAAATGATGGTTGATTCAATTCATCTACATTTTTCTAGAACTTTCTAAATCTCTTTGTCTACTAATTATGTCTCCTCCCAGCCTTTCCTAAGTGTATGCTGTTATTAATCGTGTCCTAAGATTTTATTTTTTTTTAATGACTAGATATGGCTGGTCTTTGGTGAGGCACGATGGAGTTTTGGCTTTAGTTCGAGAATTCGCATCACAGTTGACTTCTACTGTGACTCTAACCAAATCACTGCCCCTCTCTGAGCTTGCTTCCTCTAAATTACACATCCCTAAAGAGCCTTGCCGTGCTAGCAGCAGGAGGGAACCTAGTGATCTGATCCATCACTAGAGTAATGGATAAGAAAATGTGACGTATGTTTTAGATGGACCACTCGAATGAATTTCATCTATAGCAACATGGCCGGGTCTCTCAAAAACATAATGTTGAGTGAAAAAAGAAACAGAACAAGATTTATAGTACAATACTGTTTATGTAAATTAAACACACCAATTCCATATTTCCCACAGATACACTCAAGTAAATAAACACATGAACGGTGATTTGGAAGGACATACATTAAATACACAAGAGTGGGTGACTATGTGGGGTGGGGAAGGATGGGATCAGGGATGGGTGATGAAGGGGACAAATAAAAATAATAAAAGGACCTTGCATGGACCAATGATGATATAGTGTGCCAAGAACTGAGGAATATGGTCAGCTCAATTCTGTGCACCTGAAGGAGTAAGTAAACAAATAGTCAATTAATTAAGGGCCCAGAGAGTGGGCCAGCTGGGTGGACCCCCAGATTTGGGTTTTTTCTCCATAGAATATCTCCTTCTAAATCTAATCAAAGCTGAACAAAGTCCTAGATGTATACAGTGGACTTAGATTGAGCAGTTCCTCCCAGGACTATTATGTTTTGGGGGGTACTTCTTACCCTCACTGCCCCCCATGTTTGACTCCCAATTCCCAGTTCCAATTTTCCATGGTGGTCCAGTTTCAGAAACATCGTGCTTGACTTTTGGGGAGGGGACCGAATTTGTACTTTGGGAAGAGATGGGGTTCTCAAATACCTTTCCCTCCTTACCTGGTGCTCAGAAGCTGGGCCAAGGGAGGACAATCTTATGAAATGGGACTTGAACTTCCTGACACATAAATATGTAGACTTTTCAGGTTCCATCCCCCAAGCACTCTACTTCTTGCTGCAGGCTCATACTAGGTTTTGTCTCCTCTCCTCCTTTACGTGTGTGTGTGTGTGTGTGTGTGTGTGTGTGTGTGTGTGTTGTATTTCTCCACATACAGGCTCACATAAGTGTACCAGGCAAGTTTTCCTCAGGGGTTCCTACCCACACAAAGTTATACAGACACACATTGTCTCACTCAACCATACCTACCCACATGTAACCAGACATAGATAGGACACAAAGACACAGACACACAGGAGAGAGAGAGAGAGAGAGAGAGAGAGAGAGAGAGAGAGAGAGAGAGAGAAATCCAATATAACATTGTTCATTTCAGTTTTTCCCTTTACAAAATCCAATGATGAATCCAGGCAGTTAGAAAAAAGAAATGGAGGAAAACCCTCCCGAGTCTACTCTATTTGCCCCACCCCACCCCCTTGGTCTTTCCACCCCACCCCTCAGGAAGACACCCCTATAACCATCACTGAGAGAATAGCCCCACCCCCCTACACACACTCCCAGCCTCTCAGCCACTCTGACCTGCCTTTTGGGGGCCACTCCACAGCCAGGCTCATTAATATCTCTCCTGCCTAGAGTGCCCCCCCCCTCATTCCTTTTGAGTCAAGGCTTCTTCAGTTCAGGGGATATCTTGGGGTAGAGAGGGAGTTTAGGACAGAAGCTTATAAGAAGGGAAAGGAGATGGATAAATACAGATTGATAACTGCCCCTGCAGGAGATGAGAGGGGGGACAGAGAACCTGGGCAAACTCAGGTAAAGAACGACAGCTTGGCTTGCCAGTCCATAGAACTGACCTCAAACTAAGCCCAGCGTGGACTTTGTCCATGAAAAGGAGGCTTGGGACCTTCCATTTGGAGAACCTGGCTACAGTGTGCTCCACTTTGGGTAGAGGTAAGGGTAGAGGGAGAAAGAACTCCTGGGAAGAAGGATGTTTGGGGTTCAGAAGACCAAGACCAGCTAAGAAGGGGCTGGATGTCTGCGAGGCTTCAAAGGGACAAAAGGAAGTCAGGCAGGAGTGGCCACAAGTCCACAGAGTTCATATGCCTTGGAGTTCGTATCTCTGTTAGTTATCAAGGCTCCCCAATTTTTTTTCAGAAGAGTACTGTGAACCAAAGAGACAATTCTAGGGGTAAATTGAGCTCTGACCCCAGGCTGAGGGGTTCAGGGATTCTGGGGAGTTGAACTCCCTCATGCTACTTCTATGTGGGGGCTGTCCCTTTCTATATAAACCACATCATCCTTAGTAAGGGCTGGAGTGGATGTATATCCTGAGGGAGGAGTTTGGGAGCTGGGATCCCGGAGGAACGTTGGGCAAACATAGCTGAGTTTGGTCTCTGCTGGTCAAGGGGCTCATCTTCCCACCTAGCCTGGGCCCTTCCTGAAGCCCTTGTCCCTGTGCTCTTGGCTTCTCAAGCAGAGTCTCGAGAAGCACTTCTGAGGTCTGGACATAGTGGGGATGGATAGGAGTCTGGGCTTGGAATCAAGGTTAGTCAAAAGCAACATTGCATACAACATAGCAATTAAACATCCTCGCTCCCCAGGAACCCAGCAGCCCATTTGGTGCCTTTTGTCTGAAGCTGTGGATCAATTTTTCCAAAACATCTTGCTAACGGACTTGGAAGGGGAGGGTGAATGGGAGCACAGGGAGCAATAAGATCTCTGGAAATCTATTTTACAGGACACATTTCCCCCCTTCTGGACAATGTCAGAAGGAGAGACATTTAAGTGAGGAAGCCTGTTTCTGTAGCTGTTAGTATTATAGAAAACCCTGCATTTTTACTTTAGTTTTGTTTTACTTACTGAGTGGTCACTTGAGAAAGATGGGAGAAGGGTGAGGGAAAGGGAAGCAGGGAGGGAATGGGAATAGGAGATTGTAGAAGTGGAAAAGGAGGCTGTGGAGACAGACAAGTCTCACAAAACTAGAAATGCCTCTTTCCCAGTTCCTTGCCCAGTTTTCCACCCTAGGGAGGGGTTGGCAAAATGCATCAGTTATGGGTGGTTTGAGGGTCTGGGGCTGAAGCTCAGAAAAGAAGGCTTCTGTCTGAGGCCCCGCCCTTCCTTTGCTGTTGGCCCCGCCCTGGTGGCCATGACTTTTTCCCTGCCTGTCACCTACTGGCTTGCTTCACATGACACAGTAGGGTTCTCTGGGAGCTGGGGCGCCCCCTGTGCCCCAGCAGGGGGCATGAGTCCTCAGGCACTTCTTGAGGTCCTTGTTAAGCAGGAAGCAGACGATTGGGTTGACAGCAGCCTGGGCGAAGCTCATCCAAACAGCAGTGGCCAGGTAGCGGTGGGGCACAGCACAGGCTTTCACAAACACTCGCCAGTAGCAGGCTACGATGTAGGGTGACCAGAGGAGCAGGAAGAGCAGTGTAATCGCGTAGAACATTCGGCCCAGCTGCTTTTCACCCTTGACCTCGTCCATGCCCAGCAGCCGTCTACTGGCTGCATGCCCATTCTGCCGGATACCCAGCAGGGTTGGTGGCATGGGCCCACGGCCAAAGCCGGCGATCCAGTTGGCAGCAGCCTGGCCGGTGGCCCCAGGACCATGGAATGTCCAGTTTTGGCTGATGGCTGGCACCATCTGCACTGGCTTCATCTTGCGGTGACGATACTCGAAGAGGAGCAGCTTGCCATAGACGGCATGTGTGGCTGCCAGGAGCACGGCCAACATAAGCATGAAGCCCAGTGTGTCGTTGGCTTTGAAGTAGCGATGTTCAAAGATGCACTGGTCCTCCTCTCGGATAAACTTGTAGGTGCCCACATCAAAAACAGGTGGGAAGGCCATGGCCACAGACAATGTCCAGGCCATGCAGATGACAGCTGCGCATGTCCAGAGTGTCATGCGCTTGGCATAGAAGCGGTGGTGGGCTATGGCCATGTAGCGGGTGACGCTGATGCAGAACAGCATGAAGGCCGCATGGAAGCAAAAGAGCACAGCCATAAAGGCCACAATCTTACAGCTCAGTGCACTGAAGGTCCATGAGGAGCCATGGCGCACAGAAGCCAGTACAAAGGGGAAGCAGACGGCAGAGCGTATGCCATCAGCTAGGCACAGGTCCAACAGAAAGTAGTAAGGAGCCTTGTGCAGGGCACGCTCCTTGAGCACCAGCAGGGACAAGATGGCATTGCCTGCCAGGCTCACACACATGATCAGTCCCAGCAGCACCAGCTTCACATAAGCCGATGCTGATGGCAGGGACAGGGCGCCGCTCACCTCCTCGGGCTCTCCAGTGGTGTTGGCCATACTGAGGGGCAAGGGCTACCCCCAACCCTAGGGGGTCAGCCAGTCCAGTATCTGATGGGCCCTGGGGGACTCCATCAGTTGTCCTGGTGGGTTACACCTGCAAATGGGGACAATGGAGGGAGATACAGACACAGAGACAGAGAGATGAGGGTAGGAGAGAGAGAAAAAAAAATGCGCAGGGACAGAGTGGTGAAGTAACGACAGATTAAAAATGGGGACAAGGATATAATTGTATAGAGAACCACACAGAAATGGAAGGGATGAGAACAGGGAAAGGGGAGAGGGGAGAGGGCAGAGGGTGGAGGGGAGAGAGGACAGAGGAAGGGGGAGAGGAGAGGGAGGGAGAAGAGAGGGAAGAGGGAGAGTGAGAGGAGAGGGACAGGGAGGGGAAAGGGAAAGGACGGGAGAGAGGGAGAGGAGGGGAGGGAAAAGGGAGAGGGAAAGAAGAGCAAGAGAGAGGGAGAGGAGTGGGAGGGGAGAGGGAGAAGGAAGAGGAAGAGGAAGAAGAGGGGAGAGGGAGAAGAGTGGGGGGGGAGAGAAACAGATGGAAAAGGTGAGAAAGAAACAGAAAGGGCAGGGTTAGTGTGTCTACAAAGCCTTCCCACGGACTCCCCCAGCTCGTACCCCTCATTGCTAGGTATAGGTGCTTTGTGTTTCCTGATGTTGCAGTTACCTGTTTCTTCCTCCACTGGTGGGTCTGCAGGGTTGGGGATGATTGTGCAGCTCTTATTCCATTTTACAAAGCCCTAAGGTTGTGGTCAAGCATATTTTTACTGCCACCCACAACCCAATACACACACACACACACACACACACACACACACACACCTATCTCAACTAAAGGTTTTACAAAACAGTACTGATCCTAACTGTAATGTGGCCCATTCGTTTCTATTATATTTCATGTTTTGTTTATTTTATTAACACTGTTAGTTATTCAGATTTCTGTCTCTGTCTCTTTTCCCTCCCTTCCTCGCTCCTTTCCTTCCTCTCTCCGTCTTTTCTTTTCTGCAGTACTGGGGATTGAATTTTGGGCCTCACACATGGTAGGCAACAGCACTACCAGTGAGCTATATACACAAATCTTTTTAAATTAGTTTAAAAATATCTTATTATTTTATATATCTTTTAGTGTGTATGAGTGTATTGCCTGCATGTGTATAAGTGCATCAGTGTTGTGCAATGCCTGGGGAGGTCAGAAGAAGGTGTTGGATTCCTCTGGGACTGGAGTTATGGATGGTTGTTAGCTGGTATATGGGTGCTGGGAATTGAACCCAGGTCCTCTGCAAGAGTAATCAGTGCTCTTAACCACTGAGCAACAGGGTCTTGCTAAGTTGCCAAGGCTGGTCATGGACTTGTTCCATAGCCCAAGCAGGCCTTGAACTTGGAATCCTCCTGCCTCAGCTTCCCATGTGCTGGGATTGCAGGCCTATATTACTATATTGTGCAAAATATTTTTTTATTCTGGCAGGAGCATACATAGCATGTTTTAGGAGCACTGAGAAAGCTACTGTTTCCAAAATGGCACAATTCAGCAGGAGTGAAGCCGAAGTGAAGGACCAAATTCTATAGGACTGTGGATCATGGTGAGGCCTTTGGCTTTTATTTGGGGTGGAGTGGGGGTCGTGTATGAATATAAACATGTAGGTATGTGTGTTGTGTTGGTTCACTGAAAAAAATCTTTGAACATCTACTTTGTGTCATGCGTTGTCTTAGCCACTGAGGGATACAGCTGTGAGCCAGATAGATAAAGACTCCTACACCTGTGGAATTGACATTCCTGGTAATAAGAAGACACATAGGTGAAGTTTCTGTGTCAGATGATGACAGTGTCCTCAAAACAATTATAAAGGAGGGGACGAGGATTGGAAGTTCTAGAGGAGATGGAGATGGTACAGTTTTTGATGAGTGGACAGGGAAGACTTGACAGAGGGAGTCATATAAGCATACAGGTGAAGAAGTGAATCCTGTGGCTAGTTGAAGAGAACTCTAGGCACAGAATGGAAAAGGCTCTAAGGTAGAGCTAGTCCTGGCATATGTGAGAAAGAGCAAGGGGCGAGTGGGAGGAGGTGAAGGCAGAAATGTGCAGATCGTGGAGGTTATGTTGACTTTGACACACAATTAGTTGGGATGGTTTTAAACAGAGGCAAGATGTGATTCCGGCTCAGAGTTCAATAAGATCGCACTCATTGCTATGAGAACAGAGCACATACCACGAAAGGTAGATATGGGGAGATTACTGAGGAGGCTTCTGTAATAACTGAGGTGAGAAGTCATAGCATCCTCATTTCCTTTTCTCTTCTTCCTAGAATATCTCTTCTAGCTATATCATTTCCTTTTCAAATTTAGGTCATTGCCTACCTCATCCTGTTAGAACAGAAGAAGCTCCATAAGGGCAGGCTCTATGGATTCACACTCCTCTAAAAGGGCAGGAAAACGCACATGGTAGGCTCTTGGGGAAAGGATGCCAAGTTAATTGGTTGAGGAACTAAATGAATTGGTGGGTGCAGAGGACTCCCTGGAGGGATTTGCCGAGAGAGCAGCCTAACAGGTAGGAGAGTGCCTGCTATGTGCAAGAGGGGAGTATGGGGATGTGGCCAGGTGAAAGGGCATTTCCCAGAGGGAAGGGAGTTGGGCTGGGCCACCTGCTGCAGAGCTAGAGAAGCTCAGGATTACTGTGGGGGAGGGAGAGTTGGAGGGGGGGCTAGACTAGGGGAGGTGGTCCAACTCACTCCCAGTAAAAGTGTCCCCTTTGCATCATTTTCAAACTCAATTCAATCAGTCCTTCACCTAAAAGAGGGATTTTTTTTTTGATGGCACAAATAAATCTCAGTCAGTGGCTTACTGATAAGAGAGGGTGCCTAGGGCAGGGGCTTGAGGGGAAATGAGAATAGTAAGTTCTCTTTCCACCCCTCAAGGCCTGATACCTCCTATCACATTCAGAATGTTGGAGCAGTCCTCAGCAGTATATGTGTAAATGTGTACACATATTCCTTAGCCTTGAAGGGAGGCAAGGGGAAAAGGATAGAGATACAGAGTGAGTGTAAGAAGCAATCAGACCGGGTATGGTGGTGCATGCCTTTAATCCCAGTACTCTGGAGGCACAGGCAGGCGGATCTTTGTGAGTTCAAGGCCAGCCTGGTCTACATAGCGAGTTCCAGGACACCTGGGGCTACAGGGAGACCCTGTCTCAAAAACACCAAAAAAAAAATGACTCACTAGACAATCTCTTTCAACTTGAGAACAGAGATATTTTATTAGCATNAAAAAAAAAAAAAAAAAGAAGAAGAAAGAGAGGCAATCAGATGTACAGAGTCACAAAGAGAGAGAAGAGGGAGGGAGGAAGGGAGAGAGAGAGAGAAAGAGAGAGGTATGACAGATAGATGGAGACATAGGAGAAGGAAAGACATAAATGAAGAGAACAGAGGAAGGGTCACAAATGGAGATGGAAAGGGGAAGAAGAGTAAGTAAAAAGAGACAGAAAACAGGAGCAGTAGGCAAAGAGAAGAGAAAAGACCGAAAAAGTGGAGGAGAAGAGGAGGAAAGGCTTGTTGTTTGTTTTGAGACAGGGTCTGGCCTGGAACTCACAGAGATCTGCCTGCCTCTGCCTCCCTGAGTGCTAGGATTAAAGGTGTGCGCCACCACGCCTGGCTTAAAGACGGTTCTTAGCCC
This sequence comes from Rhizomys pruinosus, assembly GCA_009823505.1. Classification (NCBI taxonomy): domain Eukaryota; kingdom Metazoa; phylum Chordata; class Mammalia; order Rodentia; family Spalacidae; genus Rhizomys; species Rhizomys pruinosus. Next base: position 145,743 of record VZQC01000657.1, on the reverse strand, counting down.
CCATGTGGGTGCTGGGAATTGAAAGAGCAATTGGCGCTCTTAACTGCTGAGCCATCTCTCTAGCTCCATCACAACTTCTTAACCAATTGATTGCAACTCCCTATGGAGTCACATAACTGAATGTAGGAGATGTAAGAAATTTGACATTTCTGGATGTGCAATGCCCCCCAATTAATTCAAAGTCAAATGTCTAATGAATCCTGTATGTTGCTGGCAGCACTTGTTCATGCTGCATGATACATATGACTTCACTGCAGCCTTGGTTCTGAGCATGACAGTATACTTCACACTGCACATGGCATCACACCACCCAGTACCAACAAATAAATGCTCAGGTCAGATGTGAAACTATTGTATATTTTGAATTGCAGTGTTTTTGCCGTACATACTAAGTTACAGAAACATAATTGGGGGCTGGAGAGATGGCCTAGTGGTTAAGAGCACCGACTGCTCTTGCAGAGGACCTGGGTTCGATCCCTAGCACCCACATGGTGGCTGAGAACCGTCTTTAACTCCAGTTCCAGGGGAATCTGACACCCTCTTCTGACCTCCGTGGCATTGCACGACATGGGTGCACAGATCTGCATGCAGACAGTACATTCATACACATAAAAATAAATAAATAAAATTTAAAAAAGAAACATAATTGTTTAATTACAGAAAATAAAGACTCTTGACACTTTCTGGCTGTCATGTAACTATCAAACTGTATATCTTTAGATTGTGTTGTATTACAATGAGTTTAAAAATTGCCATTTGGCTGGGCATAGTGGTGCATGCCTTTAATCTTAGCACTCAGGAGGCAGAGGCAGGCGGATCTTTGTGAGTTCAAGGCCAGCCTGGTCTACAGAGTGAGTTCCAGGACAGCTGGGGCTACAGGGAGACCCTGTCTCGAAAAGACCAAAATAAAATAAAATAAAATAAAATAAAAATTGCTGTTTGAATTGCTGACTTGAGTTTCATAAAAATCACTAGGTGAATTTTGGCTTAGGAATTAGGACAGAATTTCCAACAATTTTTTAAAAGGCATTTATTTTTTAACATTTATTTTTATTATTTTACATTATGTGTATGTGTGTCTGTTTCTGATAGGGTATTCACATACCCACAGAGGCCAGAGGTGTCAGATCCCACTGGAACTGTAGTTAAAGGAGTAGTGAGGCACTTGATATGGGTGCAGAGAACTGAACTTGGGTCCTCTAGGAAAGCAGCACATGCTCTTAACTGCTGAGCCACCTCTCCAGCCCCTCCAACAATTTTTGAAATGGCTATGATCATATTTCTGCCACTTTGTGCTACATATGTGAAGTAGAGTTCTCATCATTGAGGATTATAAGATAATCAGTTAACTCTTAAAAAAACTTGAAGATGTTTATGTACTAGAGTATCAAATAATCAGCAAAGATTTAATTCCTTATGTAAAAGTACATTCATCTCATTACTATGAAAATTTTCTTTTCCTTTTCTTTCTTTTCTTTATTATTTTTATTTTATGCATATGAGTGTATTGTCTCCATGTGTGTAAGTGCACCTGTGTTGTGCAATGCCTGAGGCGGTCAGAAGAGGTCATTGGAGTCCCCTGGAACTGGAGTGGTTGTTAGCTGCTGTGTGGGTGCTGGGAATTGAACCTGGATCCTCTGCAAAAGCAACCAGTGCTCTTAACAACTGAGCCATCTCCCTAGCCCCAGAAAAATCTGCTTTGTCTTTAATAGATGGTAAAATTGCATGTATGCCTGACAATTGTTTCAATAAAAATCTTGTTTAATTTGTATGCCTGTTTTATAGACCTATATACTTGGAGTTCCATAAAGATTGCTCAGGTGAAAAAGGTTTCTAAGTAAAAGAAAGTTTAAGAAACCCTAATCATGAAAGACAGAAGAATTGGAGAGAGACAGAGGTGCACACAAAGATGGAGCAACAGAAATAAATATGGAGATAAAGAGGGAGACATACTGAGACTGCAGAAAGACTGAGGAAGGAAATAATTTGTAGCCCAGAGTCTCACTGAAAACAAGTGTTAAAACTAAAATCAGGCGCTGGAGCGATGGCTCACCATTGAACCAGGGTTTGATTCCCAGCACCCACATGGTGGCTAGCAGCCGTCTTGTGCTTGTGCCAGGCGTGGTGGCACTCGCCTTTAATCTCAGCACTCAGGAGGCAGAGGCAGGTGAATCTCTGAGAGTTCAAGGCCAGCCTGGTTTACAAAGTGAATTCCAGGCCAGCTAGGGACTAAAGGGAGACCCTGTCTAAAACAACAACAACAACAACAACAACAACAACAACAAAACAACTAAAATAAAAATTCTCCTCCTCATAACCCTCACAAAAATCACCAACAATACAGCAAGCAAACCAATCCCTGGTGTTGGTGGGAAAGCTGGAGAGAATGTGTAAGTGACAGTGGGTGCTCCTAGGCACAGTCTGGCAGCCATAGCTGAGGTCCATTGAGGCTAAGGATGAGTGTGCATGCACAGATCACACCTCCTTGTGCCTGGACACTCTTGTCCACAGACCTGCACGCTCATAGACTTCCACAAACACAACCGACCCATATAGATCTGTGGACAGCAATCATCTCTCTCTCTCTCTCTCTCTCTCTCTCTCTCTCTCTCACACACACACACACACACACACACACACACACACGCACACATACACAGGGGCAGGTGGTGTAATCTGCCTCTTCACATGGGTATGCAGTGTTTTGCCCTTTTACAGGGGCATTTTTGCCCCCTAAGGGACATTTTGAAAGGTTTCAGGAACATTTTTTGACTGCCATACGCTAAGGTGCAAGTTATCTTAACACTTAGGAGGAGAGAGGAGAGAGGGGGGAATGGGGAGAGAGGAGAGAGGAAGAGAAGGAGGAAGAAGAAGGATGAGGAGAAGGAGGAAGAGGAGGACAGAAAGAGGAGAGAGCTGATCTAGTGATATGTGGGGTAGACTGACATTACCAACACATACCATACAACTCCTAGGACTTTGAGCTTATAATTAGCTGAGCCTAGAATCTCTTTTATTAATTTCAAAGATAAATGATATTTTTTTCTTTTGAGATTGTCCAGGAATGTGGCTGGCATGTAAGTCAAGAGGAGACTGCTTTGCAGTGCACTTCACTGTATTATAAAAATTCAGTCTGGGCCGGGCGTGGTGGCGCACGCCTTTAATCCTAGCACTTGGGAGGCAGAGGCAGGCGGATCTTTGTGAGTTCAAGGCCAGCCTGGTCTACAGAGTGAGTTCCAGGACATCTGAGGCTACAGGGAGACCCTGTCTTGTGAAAAGACAAAAAAATAAAAATAAAAATAAAAATTCAGTCTGCAGCCTCTGCCTGTCATTTTCCAGTACATTGTGAGTCTAAATCTACATTTATTTATTATAAGGTCTTACAAGCCTCTAATTATGTTCTTGAATCTCCTGGACAGTGCCACACCCAAGCATTTACATACCCAAATAAAATTATTTTCTTATAAATAATTTCTCTGTATTCCTTATTTGTATTATAGTTAATACAATATAGATAGTGTATAAAGTGTTATATGTACTTTCTTTTTGAAAGTAGATGTGCAAAGATATTATATTATCTACAAACTCCATTTATAGATAATAAAGGACAATTTTTTTGTCTTTTTTTTTTGAGACAGCATCTCCCTGAAGCCCCAGCTGGCCTGGGACTTAATTTTGTAGACTAGGCTGGCTTCCAGCTTACAGAGATCCCCCTTTATATAATAAATTTGTTACATAAAAAAGCACATTAAGTGAGGACGGAGAATTGATCATTAACACAGACACACTGGCACACTCTCATGCATGTATGAAATGGCCCACAACCCCTACTTAGAACTTTCCTAACACACACACACACACACACACACACACACACACACACACACATCTCAAACCCTGACCAGGAGATACACACAAGCAAACATTGTTACACATAGACTCATATATACCCACCAAACTGATATATCCCATTACTCAAATCTCCCACACATCAAAACTCTGGCAACAACATATCTGCATTGTCACATACACAAACAAACACTGACATTCAGATTAAAAGCCACTTCTACAATCAAATTCACAAACATTTGAAACCTGTTCCCTAGGTATGTATATACAGATCCCTCCCCCATACCTATAGATTTATTTGCACAGACTAAAAAACAAGCAAGCAAAAAATTGCTCCCAGATATGTACATATATTCTACCACAAAGAAACCAATTTAAATCCTCTTGCATAAATTAGGTACACTCACCAACACAGATATTACATCCTGGTACATACACAGACTCCGCCGTTCATGGATAAACTCTCACCAGTGTACAGGATCTCTAACATGCACAAAAGAACAGAGGTTCATACTCTTTCACACACTTTAGCAAATATGCAAGTGCAATCAAACACCAATAAAAAATTCCATGTGCAGATACTCCCATGTAGATAGATGCTTGCACATGGACAAATATGTGTGTGTAAGCATACTGATTTGTTCTCACACACAGTTATTGATATACCTGTCCTACATCAAGTTTATTTCCAGTGATAAATCTGCTCATGTGGACAAATCAGCTAACACTTGCAGATATATGTAAACCAGAGGTGAGCTGACCAGTTGGTGAGCATTTGCCATAGCAAGGAGGCTGGAGTAAAAACAGATCCACGAGACTGTGGGAAGAGGTACACTATGTTTGATTCTTTTTTTTTTTTTTTCTTTTTTGGTCTTTTTGAGACAGGGTCTCCCTTTTAGTCCCAGCTGTCCTGGAACTCGCTCTGTAGACCAGGTTGGCCTTGAACTCACAGAGATCTGCCTGCCTCTGCCTCCCGAGTGCTGGGATTAAAGGCGTGCGCCACCATGCTTGGCTCACTGTGTTTGATTCTTACTGAAAATTCCCAGATAGCCTGATCATTAATTTGAACTTGTAAATCACAAGTGAGGTTTATACCTAAGTTTATGGTGATTTAAAAAAAATTTTAATCTTGGTCTTACTTTTCCACACCTTTTCTCCCACAAAAATATACAGGTTTAAATAATGTATACATGCATGAAACATCATGTGACCCTATTAATATGTACAATTTTATATTTGTATATTTCAGCCAAAATAAATTTAATAAAAAAATATAAGCAGCCACTTTTAATATTAAAGGGTATACCCCACCTTCAATTCTTTCTCCTTTTTGTTTTGGTCTTTTTGAGACAGGGTCTCCCTGTAGTCCCAGCTGGCCTGGAACTTGCTCTGTAGACCAGGCTGGACTTGAACTCACAGAGATCCACCTGCCTCTGCCTCCTGAGTGCTGGGATTAAAGGCGTGCACCGTCACGCCTGGCTGTCTTTCTTTTTTTAAAGAACTTCTTTAATGAAAGTGGAAGATTATAATAAGGAATGGATTCTCTGGATCTTAATATTGAAGACCATCTTTATTTATAGCACTATACAAATATTTAATGTATTAAACTGTTTTGAGAAGACAACATTTCATTGCATTGAATCTAGCCCTTACTGGGTGATTAAATCAGATTAACTGCTTTTGTGAGGTCATTGTGAGATACATATTTTTTGGTTTTTTCGAGACAGGGTCTCCCTGTAGCCCCAGCTGTCCTGGAACTCACTCTGTAGACCAGGCTGGCCTTGAACTCACAAAAGATCTGCCTGCCTTTGCCTCCCTAGTGCTAGGATTAAAGGTGTGAGCCACCATGCCCCTCTTTTTTTTTGTCCTTTTAACTACTATTTTTTGGCTTGTAATTGGTTGAGTTGTGATTTGTTAAGGCTCCTAATCAATTTTGAATAATCTTCCTTTAATGTAATCAATCATCATGTATAAGATGACTTGAAGATAAATAAAATATTAAATAAAAAAATTATTTTTACTTTGCTATAATATTATTTGCTGTCTATGGCACATAGATATACAGATGCAAGGGAATGAAATAGGGAAAACCAGGCCCATTAAATTAGAAAGTTGAGGTCTTTGATTTGTCTGAACCATTAAAAAATATAATATACATACCATTTATTAGTTGGCTTGTTTGGGGTATAAATCTATGCACTTGTGTGATTTGTTATCCAACACACTTTTTTTGTCTTTTCAAGACAGGGTCTCCCTGTAGCCCCAGCTGTCCTGGAACTCACTCTGTAGACCAGGCTGGCCTGAACTCACAAAGATCTGCCTGCCTCTGCCTCCCAAGTGCTAGGATTAAAGGCGTGCACCACCATGCCAGGCTTATCTAATACACTTTTAAGACTGTAATAAATAGCAGAGCAACAAAAAATTATACAGGTTGTTAGCTGGCATGTGGCTCAGTGGTAGTACATGTGCCTAGCATGCACAGGTCCAGAGGGAGGAGGACATGGAAGAGGATGGGAGATCATGTGGAGAGTTGTATGATTATGACTATTATGGACTACATATAGACTGAGTAGCTCTTATCTGAAGTGTATCAGATACTAGACTTCAGATTTTGAACTATTTGCATAGATAATAATGAGATATCTTGGGGATAAGACCCAAATCTAAACATGAAATTCATTAGTTTTTTTTTCTGTATACATCTTAGACACATAGCCTGAAGGTAATTTCATACAGTACTTTTAAGTATGCCCCAATTTTTTTTGAGACAGGATCTTCCTATAGTCCCAGCTAGCCTGGAACTTACTATGTAGACCAGGCTGGCCTCGATCTCACAGAAATCTACCTGCCTCTGCCTCTAGAGTGCTGGGGTTAAAGGCACCACCATGCCTGGCTGTGTGCCTAAATTTTGGCTGTGATCTGTACAGGAGATTAGTACCACTTGTGGCATCATGTTAGCACTAAAAATTCAGATTGTAGAGCATTTCAGATTTGTATTATATATTATAGCATATTACATGTTCCTAAAGAGTGTGTAATTATTTATTGTTCTTGATAGCTACTTCTTCATAAACAGAAGTATTTATTATAGATATTTCAAACATAAAAATACAAGAAGGAACACTGTAATGCACCTCAGTGTATTCGCTGCCCAGATCCACCAATTATGAATTTGGAAGCCAGCTTCTGCCTATAACGCCCTCCATCCACTTCTCTCACTCCTCAGTATTATAAAGTATGTATATTACACCATTTCATCCATAAACATTTCTTTATCCATTTTGAAAAGAGGAAGACTTCTTGGAAAACATGATTACAATGGACTTTTTGCATTTCTCAGTTTATTTATTGATTTACTTGTTATTGGCATCTATTAAAAATTAGCCAAATCCACTTCTTAGTGATATTTCATGATCATTGCCTTTATTTTTAGGTAAAAATATTTGTCAGTAAATTCATGAAACCTTACAATAGTTTGTTTGAACTGACTCATTAAAGGTCAATCTATTTATGACTTAGTTTCAGTGTTTCTCTAAAAATGCTGCGGAATTTGGTTTTCAGAAGCCCCAAAGGTCCTTCAACAGAAGGATATAAGGGCTGGGGAATGCAGCTTAAAGGTAGAGTGCTGGCTTACCATGCATAAGGCTAGGTTAGGGGATGGCTAGGGAGAGAGATAGAAGGAGGGAGAGACGGAAAGAGAAAGAGAGAAAGATGTTAATTTGTATTTGGAGAAATTTTTTTTTGGTCTTTTTGAGACAGGGTACCCTTTAGTCCCAGCTGGCCTGGAGCTCACTATGTAGACCAGGCTGGCCTTGAACTCGCGGAGATCTGCCTGCCTCTGCCTCCTGAGTGCTGGGATTAAAGGCACGCACCACCACGCCCAGCTATTTGGGGAATTTTTAAAGACAAGGTCTATATAGTCATGGATGGCCTGGTATTCACTATATTAACTATGTAGGTAGCCCATCTCCTGCCTCAGCCTCCTGGGTTACTGGGATTACAGGCATGTGCCACCACACCTGCCTAAGATTTAGATCTTTAAAAAACATTTGGGGAAGTACAAATTAAGAGGTGAAGATCTTTACTGAGATGATTAGAACATTCTTATACAGAACCCAAATAGTGGCAGGGTTGCAAGGTTAATGAGTAAAGCTAAGTAAAAATCTTAAGAGGTTAACATTCTGCAAGGAAATTGTCCACACTGTACTTGGGATGAGGTAAAGGGAATAGGCAAGGATACAGTTTCGGTTATTGCTATTAGGAGATACAGTGATAACAGGTCAAAGGACATTTGAGATGGTACTAACCTAAAAACTGTTGAACTGAAAGGAGCTTCACTATATATTAATGTAACTATGGATGCTATCTATCTATGCTTCCTCTGTAGTACTAGTCAGAGACCTTGAAGAGAAATGTAATAGGTACCAAAGTGAACTGAGGTTCAATTATGCAGATTGATCCATGAATTTTTGGAAAATACTTCCTTCAATCAACAAATTGATGTTGCTGTTGTGATGACACATGTTTATTCTGATACCAAGATTTGCTTGTATGAGGGTGGAGAGATAGCTCAGTAAGAGGGCTTGCTGCTCTCACAGAGGACCTGGATTCAATACCCAGTGCCCACATGGTGATTCACAACCATCTGTAACGCCAGTCCAGAGGACCCAACATCCTCTTTAGGCCTCCTCGGCCACCAGGCATGAACTTGCATGCAGGCAGAACACTAATAATACAGAATAAAATAAATAAATCTCTAGGGCTGGAGTGGTTAACAGCATTGGCTGCTCTTGCAGAGGACCCAAGTTCGATTCCCAGCACCCATATTTTGACTGACAACTGTCTGTAATTCCGGTTCCAGGGGATCCAATGCCCTCTTCTGATCTCCATGGGTAGTGTACGACAAGGGTGTACTTATACACATGCAGGCAATATACTTATACACATAAAATAAAAAATAATAATTAATAAACAAAATATTTTTTTAAATCTTTTAAAAAGATTCATTTGTAGAACTTTGTTGGTAAGTCTGATTTCTACAATAAATGATGCTAGGTTGAATTGAACTAAGTCCAAGACCGTTCCCACCTATCTTTTAGTTTTCTGTGAAGAATTAGGATCATATGCCTTTTAAAAATAATGTTTTAAATCTAAGTGTGTAGGAATTAAAAAAATATTTTGAGGGCCTAGTGAGCTAGCTCAGTAGGTAAAGGTGCTTACCACCAAGCCTGATGACCTGAATTCAGTCCCTGGAACCCACATGGTGGAGGGAGAGAACTGTATCTTGCAAGTCGTCCTCTGACTTTCCACATGCACTCAGTGGCATGTGTGTACCACCCCGCCCCTGCCAAGTAAACAAATAAAAGTACAGAAATGTTACAAACATTTTTTAAAATATTATGAGCTAAAAGGAACATTTAAGTATTTCTTTGTGAAAGGCTCTCATTTTGCAGATTTGATGCTTACTGGTTTCAACAAATGGCTTTTGGAAGATATGAGAATAGAATTACATTAAAAACTTAATAGTTTCAGGGCGTGGTGGGACATGCTTTTAATCCCAGCACTCAGGAGGCAGAAGCAGGTAGATCTCTGTTGAGTTCCAGGCTAGCTGGGGCTACAGGGAGAGCCTGTCTCAAAAAGACAAAACCAAAAACTTAACAGTTCTCTTTTTTCTTCATTTTCTTTTGTGTGGCAGAGTCTCATGTGTCCCAGACTGGCCTCAAACTGTCTGTGTAACAGGATGATCTACAACACCTGATCTTGTCTCCACTTCCTCAGTGCTGAGATTACAGTAGTACACCAGCACACCTGGTTTATGGGTGATGGGGATTGAACCCAGGACTTTGTGCATGCTAGGCAAGCACTATGCCAACAGAGCTACATTCCCAGCTCTACACTGAAGACACTCAAAATACTCAAAGTGTGCAGCACTGACATGGCTTATAGATTCAAAGTAAAACTCCAACTTAGAAAAAGTGAGGTTAAGTATGGCTCCCTGAGTCACGTGTACTTGGTGCTACAATCTGAATGAAAGAATGTGTACTAGTACACCGCACCATGTCTGCTTATTTCATTTGACTTACTCAAAATGAAAATTATCTGTTAAATTCAAATTCATAACTACTTGTTATAACAATTTTTAGTGGGGGCTAGACACATGGCTCAGCAGTTAAGAGCACTGGCTGCTCATGCAGAGAACCTGGGTTTGGTTCCCAGTACCCAGAAACATGACAGTTAACCACTGTAACTCCACTTCCAGGGGATCCGACACCCTCTTCTTCCTCTGTGAGCATCCATACATGTGGTACACTTACATATATGCAGCCAAAACATTTATAACATATACCATTTCTAATTAAAAAATTAAAACTCTTTATATGTATATATGTGTGTTTGTGTGTAGTGTCTGAGCATGCTACTGGGTGGTGCGCAAATGTGTGGAGGTCAGAGGACAACCTTGTGCATTAGTCCTTATCTTGTTCGAGACAGGCTTTCTGTTGTTCTTTGCTGTCTACACCAGACTAGCTGGCCCATGAGCTTCAGGGGATGCTCCTGTCTCTACCTCCCATCTCATGAATTCCAGATGTACACTATCACATCTGGCTTCAGGTGGGTTCTGGGACTCTGAGCTCAGGTCCTCAAGCTTCATGGCATGTGCTTTACCCACTGAGCCATCTCTCAAGTCCTGTTACAAGAATTTTTCCTTTTGAGACAGGATCTCCCTGTAGCCCCAGCTGGCCTGGAACTCACTATGTAGACCAGTCTGGTCTTGAACTAACAGATATCCATCCAACTCTGCCTCCCGAGTGCTGAGATTAAAGTCATGCACCAACACACCGAGCTGCATTATAAGAATTTTTGATATGGTATTTGATTGGAAGAAACAAGTGGTAGATATAAAGCAGAATTCTCCTTTTGAAGCACAAAATTCAAAGACTGAATTATCTAGATTCTGATTGTTGGTAGAAAAGAGTTTTAATCAGCATAATCAGCCACTATACAGTTGCACTTTGGTGGTCACCTACTTTTTCTTTTTTTTTTTTTTTTTTTTTNTTGTCTTTTCGAGACAGGGTCTCCTTGTAGCCCCAGCTGTCTTGGAACTCGCTCTGTAGACCAGGCTGGCCTTGAACTCACAAAGATCCACCTGACTCTGCCTCCCAAGTGCTAGGATTAAAGGCATGAGCCACCACGCCCGGCAAAATTTTTTTTTTTACACATTTTCATATTTTTTTTTCCCCTGTTGACAGTATTGCCAAAAGGTAGAAGAGATTATGTAGTTATTTTGAGCACAATACATGGGTCTCTGCCTGGCCATGGTAAGAGCAAAATGAACTGTAAAGGGGGGATAGAAGAGGGAGTCACAGAAATCGGGTATTCCATTTCTTGGGACAATATGTATGGCATGAAATCACCAGCCATATTGAACTAGAAATTGTACCTGATGTTTCAGACAAGTCACACAGGTATCCAGTGACTCCAAAGCTCATGCTTTTGAGGTAAGCTCTGCTGGCCTGCAGAGTCATATAGCTATGCTTCACTCATTCAAGTGAATTATGGATGAAGTGGGGCAAAATGCCTGAAATACATCCACGGAGTAGGCTTACTTTATGCGTGGTTTTCAAGACCAGGAAGTGGCCCTGAGAGAACATAAATGTGTCGAGACTACTAACCAGCTGTTACTTGCTTCATTTGTTTCATTTGGATTTCTACCAGAAAATACAATTACTTGGTATAACAGCAACAGATTTACCAAATCCAGATTAAAAATCATCAAAAATGAATGAAATGACAATAAAACAAAGTATGGCAGTCATGACCAAAGGCTTAAAAGGAGTGGCCACAGGCAGTGACAACTACAAATTTCCATCGATGAATAAAAAAAAAATTTATGTTCTGAGCTAGGCATGTTGTGTGTGTATGGCTGCGACTTGACACTTGGGAGGCAGAAGCAAATTTGAAGGCTGTTTGTATCATGGAAAATTCTACAAAAATATTTTATTTGAAAGCTGCATGTAATTCAATAATTAATAACTTCCATAAAACTTTGAAGGTTTTTTTACAATTGCATAATATGGAGAAAATTAAAAAAGATTTCTTTTTTTTTTTTTTTTTGAGACAGGGTCTCCCTGTACCCGCAGCTGGCCTGAGACTCACTATGCAGACCAGGCTGGTCTCCTCACAGAGATCTGCCTGCCCTGCCTCCTGACTGCTGAGGAATTCCTTTTCATGGAGCTCTTGTACCTCTAAATTATCTTCACTTTAGTGTACCATACAAAGATTTTACTTTCTCTGAGTGCTGAGTTTGTGAATGCCTGAGTCACATTGTATACCCAGCACACACACAAATACATGTGTATGGGCACATGCGTATGTGGACATTCAAATCTGTACTCGTATTCAGATTTAAACCAGCTGATAAGTATAATCAGCCTCCCGCCACATGCACACACTTATCCACAAATAAATGGTTCTGTACCCATTCAATAGCAAATTGCTCAAGGATATGCAACATACAGACATAACTGCCTTTCTAGAAAGTACAGGCATAGACAGAGACACATTCGCCATTAAAAGGATACTTGACACACACACACACACACACACACACACACACACTCCTAATTGCATAGAGTTACACTTTCAAACATAGTCCTGCTTGTATAAGAATTGACATTCAGACATAGGTCAAGTCTTGCTCACATTGTGCAGATCCAGGGCCTTCCTGCCTCACACTGGCTCTTATACCAAGATGTTGAAATTTAGATAACCTAAGGTTATTTTACTTTAACAATTTAATCCAGTTTATTTATTTATTTACACATGTGTGCCATCCACATGTGTGGAGGTCAGAGAACAACTTGTAGGAGTTGGTTCTATCCTTCCACCATGTAGGTCTCAGGGATTCAACCCGGATCATCAGGCTTTACTCCAGTTGCCTTCATTCACTAAGCCATGTCACCAGCCGCAAACCTACTCCTTTATGCAAAGCCATTCTGGAACATCTTCCCTGGTACATAGACATAGACATTTACATACAGTATAGATATCCTCACAGGCACATTACTGAAGCTCACAGCTACACACAGAGGCAATCAGACATGTACAACAAACAATGCAGACTTGTGCATCCTAAATCCACATAGCTATTGAAGATTATAAACAAAGATACAAATCTTCAGATGCGAGTGTCCATTCCACACTCCCTGAACAACACAGATACACACATTCTAATACATGGTCATATAGACAAAATCCCTTTACATGTAAATGCATCCACCTGCATCATCACATATGAACCAGAATTCCAACCTTCTGAAATTTACAGACAGAACAGAGACCCCCATGCACACATATACATACTGGCAACTACAAACCTATTTACATTGTCAGATAAAAATAGACTGGCATGTATGTACATGGACAGACACATGCCCATATATGTAGATGTACCAGCAATGTAGGGAAGAGCTGTACTCATACAGACAGTAGACTATCACAAATTTGGGTGTGCATACTCACACACCCAGAGGAGTGTTTACTAGCAAATATACAAAAAGGATTCAATCCCCTCTACTTATCCCTAGACATGTACTTTCATTCTCACACACCTGTGTTTCTCTATGAACACTGAAACATATAACTATAAACTTATTTTCATGTACAAAGACACTCTTACATAAATTCAGGATAAGCTCATTTTCTTGCACATACATTTGGGCACATACAATGGGGTGAATGTGCCCATGAAAGCCTCCTTTGCACATGGATAGCCAACTGAACAAGTAATAAATTTTTAAATTTTAGTTATTTTTGTATGTGTATGAATGTACTGTCTGCATGTAGGTTTGTGCACCCGTGTTGTGCAATGCTGCAGAGGTCAGAAGAGGGTCTCGGATTCCCCTGGAGTTCTCCTGGAGTTGGAGTTACAGACGGTTCTTAGCTGCCATGTGGGTGCTGGGGGATTGAACCCGGTCCTCTGCAAGAGCAGTCAGTACTCTTAACCACTAGGCTATCTCTCCAGCCCCTGGACAGGTAATAATTTTAACAGGTACAAACAGGTGATATAGTCTGCTGTTACCTTTAACAGGTAATTCCTCATGAGAGGGCTAATTCTGTGTGCGGCACTGTTCCAAGCACTTTTTAGGTATTAAGTTATCCTATCATCACACTAGTTACACTACAAAATAGCTAGTTTCATTTCCCTCACATTACAAAGACAATAGGGTTTTGCTGAGGTTAAGTGATTTGTCTGAAGCCACACAGTAATAAACAGTAAATCCAAAGGCTGTCTCTAGAGACCTTGAAGATCCAATTTATTCACATGTGGACATTTACCGCAAGAATAAATCATATAAATACTACTCTAGTGGAAGCATTTGCACACACAAGCCACTTCCCATTTACTAACACAATCAGGTACAAATGGCCATTCATACCTAGTTATGCACATGGACAAACATGGACAAGTTCACGACACAGACATTTCAGCACACACACACACACACACACACACACACACACACATATATATATGTATATACATTCCCACATGTAACCACAATCACATTCTGTACCCATAACACACAAGGTATCTAGATACATCACCTATACAACATCCAGATAAATCTATTTTAGGTATCTCCTCAATAAAAATCATTCACACACTATTCAAATATGCTTATATACATACCTGCTAGATTTCCTCACATATCACACAACATACATTTTCTGCCTCACACAATCCCAGATTCTCTCTTCCCCTCTCCATCCATCCAGAGAACTGCACAAATCCTAGTTCAACACACCCACATTCTCACAAGTGTCAAACCCAGATATATGTACAATCATTCTCTTTCTTGGTCTTTTTTTTTTTTTTGGTCTTTTTGAGACAGGGTCTCCCTGCAGCCCCAGGTGTCCTGGAACTCTTTATGTAGACCAGGCTGGCCTTAAACTCATAGAGATCCACCTGCCTCTGCCTCCCATGTGCTGGGATTAAAAGCGTGTGCCACCACACCCAGCAATAATTCTCTTTCTTACACACACTACTCAGATATATTCACTTTCAGATATACTCAACACCAATACACCCACACTCTTTTACACATATCCCATTTAAATACACCCACTCTCATATATATGTACCTCAAATATGCTTACACTCACTGGCACGTCAACTAATTAAAGTCACACTTATACAGTTTGCAACTCAGCACACTGACACTCTCACATGTGTTCGGATACACTCAAATGTACCCCCTACTCAGAGCTCTCAGACCGGTCTCAGGGGTGCCTATAATCTTTTGCAAGTGTGCAGTATTAAGACACACCCATAGCCGGGCGTGGTGGTGGATGCCTTTAATCCCAGCACTCGGGAGGCAGAGGCAGGAGGATCTCTGTGAGTTCAAGGCCAGCCTGGTCTACAGAGCAAGCTCCAGGATAGTTGGTACTAAAAGGGTGACCCTGTCTCAAAAATACCAAACAAACAAAAAAAAGACACACCCATAATGACACACACCTTCCAAAGTCACGGCACTTACATATATCTCACTTAGATATGCACACAAATTCTCAAGTCAAATATATATACACACAGACACACACACCACACTCAGATATCTACCTATCCATAATCCAGAGAACTCACATTCAAACACAAGTCTTGTCCAGATGTACATCCATACTTTGTCATATTCTGTCTTTTTGCCTCTGTCTCTCACACACACATTCTATTCAGATATACAATCAAAGCTCCTACAGCACAGCACTCATATATACACAATTTGTTACATAAATATATCCATCCTGTGTCCTGCTCACCATCCAAATCCATCCACATTCAAACCCACTCCATTCCACACGCACCCATATATTGTCTCACACACAGCTCAAAAGTACCCACACACTTTCTCATATAGGATTGGGATACATCCATATCTTACCAATGTGTATCATCTCAATACACATACTCACACTCTCACTGCATCCACTAAAGCAAACTGGATGGAGTGTGTGAAGAGTTTAAGGTACTTTTGTGTGGGAAAGTGCAGTGTGGGTGCAGCCATATGGTATGGAGGAGGTGAAAGCATGGGTGTATTTGGGTAGTAGGTTTGTATAGAGGTATACAGATTGTGTATGTGACAGTTGAAAATATTTGGGTGGGATGTGTGTGTGTGTGTGTGTGTGTGTGTGTGTGTATGTATGTCTTTGTGTTTCAAAGAATCTTTCCCTCCCCATTACAGAGAATTATCTCATGCACACCCTATCCAGAAATATATACTCTCTTATGCATACATACTCCACATATTCTCTCTCCCTCCTTCCCTCCTCTGTCCCTTCCCTCCCCCTCTCTCTTCTTTCTCTCTTCCACCCTCTCTCTACCATATCCCCACTCTTCTAACATATACTTTCACTTATACATAGTCATTCACATCTACATTTCTGCCAGATGGCATAATTTTGATGCTTTCTGTGAAAACTCCTCACCACCCTAAGCACGATTATAATGCCGTCCTGCTCCATGCCTTTGAGGATGGTGGGATGGGAAGGGAAATCTTTATGTTTCAAAGTCTTATCACTCCACCCTGTAGTGATAAGGACCATCTGCACAAGACCAAGGCTAAGTCTCTCTCACACCATCGGGTAGGCAGATGGACAGATACCTTTACTCATTTACACACACAGGCACAGTCTTTGGCCAAGTACATCCACTTGTTCTTTAAAATAGGTATATATGAATGTTATACATTCATATGACACATTCATGAATGATGTATATTCACTCGCAAATACAGGTGTACACACAGACATATTTTACATATCTACAGAGAGGCTGATACTATATGACATCTAAACAGATGATGAAGAAACATGGACACAGAATTAGAATTGAACTCCCAAACGTGCATATATACATCCTCAAACATAACCACATAAGTGTATTCACATACACTCATACCAGTGTAGGTGTGCTCACACACATAAGTATCCAGGTATGCAAATGTTGTAAATGACATAATGAATACATATGTAGATATTCTAACACAGTGTGTACACAACCGGGCATGTACAGATAAGCATATTCACATGTATACATACTCATACATTAATTCCTCCTATATGTACACAATTAGCTATGGAAACATATATACTCATAAAACACACAATCACAGTCAGATATACAGACCATTACATTTACACATATTTATACACTCACAACAGAAGTCCCATAAATTAAAGAGGAATCATTTACCTACATTCCCACAGACAGACTTGCACATATAGAAGTACACTTGGTAGGTGGGCAGAGGCAGGCAGATCTTTGTGAGTTCAAGGCCAGCCTGGTCTACAGAGTGAGTTCCAGGACAGCTGGGACTACAGGGAGACACTGTCTCAAAAAGACCCTCCCCCCAAAAGAAGTAAAAAGTACACTTGGAGCTGGGCATGTTGGCACACACCTTTAATCCCAGCACTCGGGAGGCAGAGGCAGAGGCAGGCAGATCTCTGTGAGTTCAAGGCCAGCCCGGTCTACATAGTGAGTTGCAGGCCAGCTGGGGCTACAGAGAGACCCTGTCTCAGAAAGACAAAAAAAAGAAAAAAAAAGAACACTTGGGTATTCTTGCACACACACCTGTTGATCTGCATAAGAAGACTGATTTGCTTATCACAGACACACACATACAAAGATATTCTCAGCACACACACACACACACACACACACACACACACACACACACAACTCCCAAATGCACTGATAGGCCAAGAGTGGCATGGACATAGATATATACATTGTTTTATAATATATTCTCCAGACCAAATAAAGAAAAATACAAATGTACAAATGTGAACAATCAGAACTGTAGAAAGTGCTACTTCACACATGTGAATATTCAGACAGAATACATACAGCCATATTCACAGACATACATTTAAACATGTTTGAAAACACAAGTATACAGATATTTTCACATGAATACACCCACGGTCAAGTATTCATACAGACTAGCTAGCCTATGTCTCCACATATATATGCACGATCACTCATAGGCATATGCAAATACATACCACTCTCAGAAATCAAATAAAACACAGTGAGATATACCCACCCAAGTATTATGAAATGTGGTTACTCATGCATACCATAATCAGATATGCATTAGACATATTTACAAATGTACCTGTGTTGGATAACTTTAGTATCAACTTGACACACCTGGATTGAGGGAGTCTCAATTGGGGAACTGGCTCCATTGGACTGCCCTCTGGTCATATCTGTGGGGCATTCTCTTGATTGTTGAGTGATGTGGGAGGGCCCAGCCCACTGTGGGCAGTGTCACCCCCGGGTGGGCAGGTTGTTGTGTATTGTATATGAAAGCAGGCTGGGCATGGGCCATGAGACCAAGCCAGTGGGCAGCATTCCTCCTTGGGCTCCCTCAGTGATGAACTGTGACCTGGGAGATGTAGGAAGAATAAACCCTTTCCTCTCCAAGTTGGTATTGGTCATAATGTTTTGTCACAGCAACATGAAAGCAAGCTAGAACAGTACCTACCTGCCTATGCACATAGTCTCATGTGTATATATAAGACATACTGCCATATATCTCCCAAACCATATGAGTATATGTAGTCCAATGTGCATACATACAAATATTTTTCATTCATATACTCTCCCCTTATCCTAGTGTGCCTATTTACACTAATTTCTTTGAATGAGTATGGACATTCAAACGCATGCAACACAGACATAATGAAAAATGTTAGAGAATCTACTCAGATATTCACACATAGGCCTATTCACACAAATATACGAGAGATACACTCACAGCAAACACAAGCATGTTCACACCCACATCTTTTCTTACATGCATGGGCACATATATGCCGTGTGCCTTTATACTCACACACATCATTTATACACATCATTTAGATGAGCTCACACTGATAGGCACATGTATATCGAGCACAAATTGATACCACACTCGCACCCACACACTTAGCCAGATATTCAACATGTCTCTAGCTTCAGAAGAACACACCAATATTTGGGTAGGAATGAAACATGACCATTTGCTCACCCAGCTAGTCATGCAAAGTCATATTCCACCTCAGTACACACACACAAATCTACCCAGACAGCAACACATGCCACCATCCCACATGCCCGTTTGCACACATACTTATACTATACAGCACCATGATCAGACATGCAAACATAAAGACTGTACATGTAGTCATATATTTTGAGTTGCACGTACATGCTCATGCCCAGATGCCCCTGAGTAACAGGGTAGGTCCTCTCCCTTCCACATCAAATGTTTCTTCAGAGGCCGTGACCCTCCCTCCCTCACAGAGGGAGTCTGTCTTCAATCTCTCCTCTCTTCTGGTCCCACCAGCACATCTTGGTGTTCTACCACATCTTCACACTGGGACTCCATTCTCCCTTAACCCAGGATCTAGATGGGAACCCCTCCCTACAGGTCTGGGTGTGGCATGGGCCACACCCCAACTCTACCCAAAACCCTAAGATCTCAGAAGCTTCAGCTTTGTCTCCGGGTCCTGCCAACCACTGACCACAAGCCAAACTCTTGCTAATTTCCCTTCGGTAGGGGTAGGACACATGAGGACCAGGACTGCTGCAGGCTACAAGCCAGACCTCTATTGGCTCAGTCTCTCTCTCTCCCCTCCCTTTCTCTCCCCCTCTTTTTGTGCATGTATATATAACACATACACACTCGCACATACACACACATGCACACACTACCAGGGGAAAGTGCAGGGGAAGAAGCCTGCGATGGGGTAGGAATGAGAGGCTCTGCCCACAACTATCTATTATTCCTTACAAATGAGAAGTGACAACATAAAGCTGTTCCTATCTCTCCCCACCTGTCTCCCTGCCCCCCATCTGCCCACCTGCTGCCTTCCCCAGATCTCTGCTGAGACCCAGGAGAAGAGGTGCTAATCCTTCTCCTAATCAATAGCAATGTTAATCACGAGCAATCAGCAACAGTATTGACTCTGAGCTTTGCTGACACTGTTCAGTGCCACCTCTATTCACGGGTTTAATTCTTTTCATGCAACAACTCATTTAATCCCTGCACACACCCAATAAGAAAGGGTTACCAGTCTCTTTGACAAATAGGAAAACAGGTTCAATAGCCACATGCTTCCACTAAAGTTGTGAGCTAGTAGTTAGGGGCCATGTCCCTGGTCGAATCCATGTTCTCCATATACCAGGTTTTGCTGCCCCTCCAGATACATGGACCTCTGGCTACTCTGCCATAGATCTGGAGGTCCCAGACACAATATGGGCACCTGAAACAGAAACAGAGAGCCATGTGATAGAACCTGGCGCCCACACTATGGGGACCATCATGTTGTTCCTGGCCCCTGAATGTTGCCATGGGGATTGCTTCATACCCCCTCAGAGCCTAGGGGATGAAGTGCTTGCATCCCACCTCACCTTCCTTTATTCCTACAGCAGCTTCCTCCCCCCAGCTGGGGTGCATCTTCCATGTTGAGTGAGCAAAAGTGTGTGTTACCTGTAGATAAAAACTGGAAAAGGAATAAAGGAAGGAGCGGCTAGGAGCAGCTTCCTTGTCATATTCACCCACCTCTCTCTCTCTTTCTGTCACTCTCTCTCTCTCTCTCTCTCTCTCTCTCTCTCTCTCACACACACACACACACACACACACACACACACACACACACACACTCCTGAAAACAGGCCAAGGCCAAGGAACCTGGAGGAGGGTGGAGGAAGGAAAGGAAGCAGCTGTAGGCATTGTGAGAAAAAGGCCCACTGGGCTCTCAGGCACCCCTTCCACAGCAAGCACACAAGGAATGGCCTTGTGTCCAAACGTGACCATAATGACAAAAACAGACCCTTTGCCAGGGGTTGGGTGGGGGTGGGGGTGGGGGTGGGGAAACAGGTGGTAGTTCCCTTTCTCCTGGGACATTTGGGATTGCAGAAGATGGGGGAAGATAAGCAAGCAGTCTCAGGGTTTGAGTGTCAGCATGGTCTCTGGGCAGAAGCAGAGACTAACGAGAGACAGAAAGCATGACAGTAATGTAGACACTGAAATAAGTGGGGATACAGAAAAAGAAATCCCAGCTCCCCTCCTCCCCCTGCTCCTTGGTGGAGAGATGCTGACTGCTTACCTGGGCTCTCTCAGCACGCTGTCTTGGAATTCAGGAAGGGGGTTCATGCTGTCTCACCCAGGGTAAATCTCAGCCCAGGCCACATTGTGGGACCCTCAGTCATCTGGCAGCCAGTGACACTCCTGCTTCTGTTGCCGTGGATACAGCCGGGTTGGTCTAAATCGCTGGCATCAGGGGAAGCAGGTGCCAGAGGGGTGCACTTGGCAGGGCTGGAGATGTTGGGGAACACCAGGTGGGCAGCACACAGCCTTGGGGTGCCCAAGTAGCTGGCAGGTGGGGGTCCTGGTAGGTGCTTCCCCCACTACACACTCCCACCCCCATCATGCCACCGCCAAACTGGGAGGGGGCCAGTGATGGCTCTGCTACCAGTCTGCCTGCCTGGCTTCCCGTCCCCCCCTCCAACCCCTCTCCCTACCCGTCTGCCTTGCTGGCCGCAGCCTTTTGTCCTCAGAAGACTCGGTACCCGCGGGGCCTCTGCCAAGCTTTTAGCAGATGCTCAGGGTCCGGGGCTCCTCCCTGGGAGCACATGGGCCATAGCCTGGGAGGGCCCCAGGTTAGGGGTGCACTCTGATCCAGGCTCACCCCACTCTCCGGGCCTGGCGAGGATGGAGAAGAGGTGCAGGTCCAAGGCCAGAGGCAGCAGCAGAGGTGGTGTTGGGGAGGGGATGGACGCCAGAAAGAGGGGGAGGGGTGGAAAGAGAGGCTGGCCTGATAGCTGTGTCCCAGGTTTTAGATCCGGGTTGAGAAGGGTGGCTCAGAGCATCCAAGAGGGGTCCTGAAGCGAGAAGAAGGTACCCTGGAACTGCCGGAAGGACCTTCCTGGCGTGGGAATCACCCCAGTTCACACAAATCCAGGTTCCACGATTCCGGGAACACCAAGCTTGGATAGGGTCTCTGTGAGGACTCTGGACCCCTTAGTTGGACGTTAGGTAGCATGTCCGTCCCCCCTCTCCTCGATTTGCACAGTCCCTGCCTGAGGGGCGGGTGGAGGAGGGAAGCAAGCAGGGAGAGGAGAGAGAGAGAGAGAGAGAGAGAGAGAGAGAGAGAGAGAGAGAGAGAGAGAATGAGAAGGCCGGGAGACTCCCAGCCACCAGCAAGGTCCTCCCTGGGGCGGGGCGGCTAGAGTTGGGGGAGGGGGCTGGCGAGGCCCAGAGCTGTAGGTTGGCAGGCTGGCTGGCAGAATGAGGATGCTTGTGTGGTGGTTGTTCTGCCAAGATAAAAGCGGGCTGGCAAAACCAGGCTCATGACTCTCTGACATGAGAGGGACCTGCATGGAGGTGGGGAGAAGTAGCCAAGAGACTGCTGAGAAATCAACTTGCTTGGGCTACATCTGGAGAGGGGGCGGAGCTTAGGGAGGTCTGGGGTCTAGTTTTGGACAAAGGTTTGGTTGAAGTTTCTCAAAAGCTTTGGGATGGGAAGGATGCTTTTGGGGGGGGGGATGCTTAAAGCTTGAAGATAGGATAGATTTAGAATGGGGTTTTATGGGCGAGATGTGGTAGTGGGCGTGGGAAAGGTGCGGAAGGAGCATGGGTGTCCAACTCTGAACAGTACTTTTTGTGGGTCAGGTGGCACGTATCAACTCATACTTTGGGGCGTGTTCTAGGACAGCATAATGCAACAGATAAGAAGAATGCCCAGTGGACAGAGATATGAAGACTAGGGAAATATTTTTGTTCTGAATTGAAGTAAATTGGGGCCAAATGATGCTGTAGTGTTTCTGTTAATTTATAGCATTTAGCATTCCAGTTCTTTTGATAAAGAAATTGTATTTGTTTTTCCCCTCATTTGTTGGTTCATTCATTAAACACAGCTTTATGTAGGTCCGGTCGCGGGTCCTGATGATACAGATGAATCAGACTTGCTGCCTATCTTACGAAGCCATGGTCTGCTACCAACCTGTGGGCCTGTAACTCATGAATCTGCAAACTGAATTCCCCCAGGGCTTGTGAAATGTAGATCCCCAGGTCTGCTTTCTGGAAAATATTAATCTGGTAGGTGGGGGAGATGTAAAACATGTTTTTTAAGAAATCTTTCAGTGTTTTTTTTTTTAATGCCTTTGAAGTTTGGGCCTCATACTTTGGAGAGGGAGAAAACCCAATGAATGGACTGAACATAAAGTCACACTGGAAACTAGAAAATACTTTGGATGGACTGATGATGAAAATATTGCCTGAAAACTTGTAGAGTGCTGCTAAGGTTGTGATTAAGTAAATAATTGTAGCTTCACAATTAGTATGTTTCAAAATACAATTAGTAATTTTTAATTTATTATTTATTATTTATTATTTTTTATGTGTATGAGTGTACTGTCTGCATGTAGGTTTGTGCACCCGTGTCGTGCAATGCTGCGGAGGTCAGAAGAGGGTGTCAGATTCCCCTGGAACTGGAGTTGATGGTTCTCAGCCGCCATGTGGGTGCTGGGGATCGAACCCAGGTCCTCTGCAAGAGCAGTCGGTGCTCTTAACCTCTAGGCCATCTCTCCAGCCCTGCTTGGGACTTCTTAAGACCATAACTTNATTCCCCTGGAACTGGAGTTAAAGACGGTTCTTAGCCACCATGTGAGTGCTGGGAATCGAACCCGGGTCCTCTGCAAGAGCAGTCTGCACTCTTAACCGCTGAGCTCTCTCTCCAGCCCTTAGTAATTAAAAAAAAAGGCTGGGTAGCTCTCTCAAGATGTTAAGTAAATGAGACTTAAAGAAAGGAGGAGGGAAATGATAGAGTTAAGGCTAGAGATCAATGGAATAGAAAATGGAACTACATAAATAAAATTAATGAAAAAAAATAAAAAAAAAGAAAATGGAACTACAGAAGAGAGGATCTGCTAAGCTAATAGTTGATCTCTGAAGAATCCTTGAGACATCATGATTCGGAAAAAATGAGGCACATCAAGAGTGTTAGGAAGAAAAGTGGGTACTACAAGACAAGTCGTCACACTAGATAATCATGAGAGGGTATTAGAATTTTATGTTTGCAAATTTGAAATTTCTGATACAGTGGAAAATTCTTAGAATGTAAAGTTTACTAAAATTCGAAGAAGAAAATGTACACCAACTGACCAATCTATGACTAGCAAATAAATTGAATTTATACTTTTAAAAAGTTTGTACAGGGCTGGAGAGATGGCTCAACAGTTAAGAGCACTGATCGCTCTTGCAGAGGACTTGGGTTTGATTCCCAGCACCCACATGGCAGGTAAGAACCGTCTTTAAGCTGGGTGTGGTGGTGCATGCATTTAATCCTAGCACTTGGGAGGCAGAGGCAGGCAGATCTTTGTGAGTTCCAGGACAGCTGGGGCTACAGACAAAAAAAAAGTTTGTACAGAGAAACCTCCAGGAGGCTGGAGAGATGGTTCAGGATAAGGAACACTTACTCTGTAAGCATGAGAGAATGAGTTCAAATCCCCAGTACCCATGTTAAAAGGAGGGAATGGCTGTGCCTGTCTGTAATCATGGCATTGGTGGGCAGTGCTAGGCAGATCCTTAGAGCCAGCCTAGTCAAAATACAGTGAGCTTCTAGTTTAGGGACAGACTGTTTCTTGAGGCAATACAGGAAGACACCTGATGTCCTGTTCTGGCCTACGGGCACCACATGCACAGACACACACACAGATACACACAGACTCACAGACACACACACACACACACACACACACACACACACACACACGAACTCTCTAGGCCTAGGGACTATCAGTAGTAAATTCCACAAAATATTCAAGGAAAAAAAAACCACTAATTTTCTAATTTTATACAAGTTCATCAAGGAATTGGGGAAATGATATATATGTTCATTTCACGAGGTGCAAAGGAAAAGCATCATGACCCAAAAAGCCCATAACAAATTTATGTTTGCTAACAATTTAAAGAAGTTTAAAAAAATACCATAGCAAGCTGGGCCTGGTGGCACCACGCCTTTAATCCTAGCACTTGGGAGGCAGAGGCAGGCAGATCTTTGTGAGTTCAAGGCCAGCCTGGTCTACAGAGTGAGCTCCAGGACAGCTGGGGCTACAGGGAGACCCGGTCTTGCAAAGACCAAAACCACCAACAACAACAAACCAGAGCAAAAGCAATTTAGGAGAGGAAAGGGTTATGCTGGCTAGGAGTTCCAGGCCCGACATAGCGGGGAGTCACAGCGCCAGGTGCCCTAGACCCTATGCTTGTGTTCTGCCCCCTCTTTCCTTTTTATTCCGTGTAGGGGCCAGCCCACAAAATAGTGCAGCACACATCTAAGGTGGGTCTTCTCACCTTTAGTAATACAGTTAAGAAGTATGCAGGTATGCCCACAGGTCAACCCAATCTAGATAGTCTCTCATTGAGACTCCTTTCCCAGGTGATTCTAAATCCCGCAAAGTGGACAACTGAATTAATCATCATAGGGAGTATTGCCACTTGAAGGCAGGTTTTTGTTGCTGTGTTTTTTATTCCTCAAGGCTGGCCTGAATCTCATTGCCCAGACAAGGATGACAGTGGATTTGTAACCCTACTACCACTGCCTCCCAAGTGCTGGGATTACAGTCATGTACCACCATGAAAGGAAATTGTTATATGAGAGGATTTAATTGGCAAAATGAGCAGGGATGTGGAGGACAGAGAGCATAATCTTGTGAATTATTTCAGTATTTTGAAGGGCAAAGCATCTGGGGTTGGAGGAGCAGATGC
>VZQC01000657.1:107746-119832 GCA_009823505.1 Rhizomys pruinosus | reverse complement strand
TTTTTTTTTTTTTGTCTTTTCGATACAGGGTCTCCATGTAGCCCCAGCTGTCCTGGAACTCGCTCTGTAGACCAGGCTGGCTTTGAACTCACAAAGATCCGCTTGCCTCTGCCTCCCAAGTGCTAGGATTAAAGGCGTGCACCACCACGCCCGGCCAGACTGTTTCTTGAGGCAATACAGGAAGACACCTGATGTAAGCATGCAAATAAGTACAGATAGGACTTTGTGTCTATGGCCATACCACTCTGAACGCACCTGATCCCATCAGATATGACTTTGTGTACAGAAAATTAAAGGGTATTTAAAATTATTAGAATTAGTAAACTTGTCAGAGTTGTGAGAACCCCCCAAACTAATTTTTTCTCAATATGTCCCAATAATGAGTTAGAAAATTTAAATAAAAGACATAATTAGGGGACTGGAGAGATGAATTAGCAGTTAAGACACTAGATGCTCTTGCAGAAGGACCTGGGTTCAGTTTCCAACACCCCCATACTAACCATCCCTAACTCCAGTTCCAGGTGATCTAATGCTTTCTTCTGGCTTCCACAGGCATGCACACACAGGTGTATTTACATATATGGAGGTGAAACACTCATACACATAAACTAAGAATAGATAAGTAACCTAATTAAAAGATTTTTATTCTTTGAGAATTTCATACATGTATACAATGAAATATTATCATATTTCCCCTGCTACCCACATTTCCCCCTCCAATTTTCTTTGTATTCCCCCCAACACTAACACCACCCCCCTAACTTCATGTCTCCTTTTTTTGGATTACTTACTGTGCATGCATATGGGGCAATCCACTGGAGCATGGGAAATGTACCACATCATCAAAAAAAGAATGGTTCTTTTCCCCCCAGAAGCTATCCACTGCCAGTATCACTTCAGTAAAAAGTGGAGCCTGGAGATCATCTCATCTGTGTATTCAGAAATTTTGACTGGCTTGACCTTGTGTAAGTCTTGTGTAGCTAGTGTGAGTTAATGAGAGCAGTAGACAATGTCATGTCAAGAAGATAGCATTTCTCAGCACTCCTTCCCATCCTCCAGCTCTTATACTCTTTCTGCCACCTCTTTCTTCCATGATGTTTCCTGAGCCTTGGCTTGGGTTGGGAGATTGATAAATATGTCCCATTTGTGGCAGAACACTCAATCTCTTCTTATCAGCACTTTAACCAGTAATGCATAACTGCATTGACTACCACGTACTGCAAAAAGAAGTTTCTCTGACCAAAGTTGACAGCAATGTAGATCTACAGGTATAGACATAAATATTTAGGAGGAAGTTTGGTAGCATGACCATTTAGCAAAATAACAATAGCAGGTTCTATCTAGGGCCTATGACCTCCCCAGCAATGGGCTTTTAAGCAGAGTTACAGTACATGGCATGAATGGAGCAGCCTCAAATCTTATCAGAAAGAGGTTAGTTATTCCATAACTGTTGTGGCACTATTGCAAGAGTAGGAAGAGCTTGCCTGGTAGGTTGGTATTATAGCATGCAGAGTCTAGCTGTGGGTAAGACTGTTAATGTCTTTTCTCTCCCAGCAGCCTACACAGAACCTTCTGACACTATAAAAGCTAGTCATCAGGGAAGAAGTTTCCTAGTCAGTTCAAGATTGATTTTTTCTAGGTTGTGCAGCTGAAGTGTATGACCAAAAATTCCATTTACATTGATATTGAAACATATCAAGTGCATGGCAATAAACAAAATGGAAAGCATGAAAGATCTATATCCATAAAGTTATATCATCATTGAAAGAAATTAAAGAAGACTTAAATAAATGGGTCAATATACCATGTTTGTGAATCTTAAAGATATATGGTCTTATAAAAGTAGTAGAACTGTTGAAAGCTTGATAAAAATTTCAACATGTTTGTCTGTGTATATGCAAGACTTGACAAGCTCATTGTGCTATTTCTTCAGTATGGCAAAGGGTACAGAATAGCCAAAACAAGATTATTTCTACTAGACATGGAGGCTTATAAAGGACAGTATTTAAAATGGGGCACCTTTAATATAAGGCTAGATAAATAGATGGAATGGAATAGATTTCAGTCTAGGAATCTATGCTAATGCAATCACTTGATTCATGTGAAGTTGTTTCTGTAGCATAGTAGAGGACATTCATATAAAATGTATCTTAACTCCAGTCTCACATAAGGATCCCCAAATAATTTTTCTGTATACTGAGATGTTAATATAAACAGCAAGATAATGAAGTTTCTGAAATATGATATAGAAGGATGTCTTCATAATTTGGGGGTAAGAGAGAACTTAGGGAGTGCTTACCATATAAAGGAGAGACAGACCACAATGTGGTGTTGCCTGGACAAAGACAGCCTGACTGGGAGTTTCATCTGTTTTCAGAACTGTTCCTTCTGATTTTTCTTGGAACTGTTTTTCCAACCAAGGGAATAGTGTCTTTATTTAAACAGTACATCGAGCATGACGTGGGAAAAATGAGAAACTTTGTCTTATCGGGAAAGAATTTTCCTTTTCTTATACTTACTGACCCAGAAGCACATACAAAATCACAAGCAGATGTTACTAATCTAATTTCACCTGTTGTTGGCAACATAAACTGTGGCTAATTCACTGCTTTCAATACCACTACTTTCGGTGCTGATATTTTTACAACATATACATGTACATACATTATTTTGAGGTGGGGCAAAGGAGGGTCATGAGGGAGAAATAGGGAACATAATCTAAGATGAATGTTTTAGTGTTAGCTTAGCTTGTAAAAGTTGATTACAGGAGGAACCCAAGGCCTAGTAAGATTGTTTACATTGTTTTCCTAAAGACTAGTTAAATATAAATAAGCAGATTACACAGTAGGATTCATTTGGATACAAACTTAGGTGAAATTCCCATTTGTAACCAAAGGTATTTCCAGAAAAGTCAATCCCACATAAAGGAAAGGATTGATTAGGTCAACATTAAAATTAAAAATTCCTAGTATATAGACATAATTAGGAAAATGAAAAATTAAGTCATAGAATCAGAGAAAATATTTGTAAAACATGCATCCAATAAAAAAACCCTCTAGAGATATGTGCACAACCATGTTTATCGCTGCTCTTTTCACAATAGGGAAGAGCTGGAAGCAACCCAGGTGTCCCTCAACTGATGGATGGATAATGAAAATGTGGTACATCTACACAATGGAATTCTATGCAGCAATAAAGAAAGACAACATCATGAACTTTGCAGGTAAATGAATGGAAGTAGAAGCTGTTATGCTAATTGAACTAACACAGTCCCTGAAAAAAAAAAAAAAACATATGTTGTCCCTCATATGTAGATTCTAGCACCAAATTGTTCAGGGTGGGTAATTTGTTAGTAAAGATAATACCACATTAACTGTTATTGTTATAGATATAGCTGGATGGTTATGTCTCTATTTTCCTCAGTTCTAAGATTTATGAGAAAGAATACATCTCATTTTTAAAAGTACATTAAAGATGCATCAACTTGCTATGTAGTTATATAACTATGAAAAGTTATATCTCTTTTTTTTTTTTGGTCTTTTCGAGACAGGGTCTCCCTGTAGTCCCAGCTGTCCTGGAACTCACTCTGTAGACCAGGCTGGCCTTGAACTCACAAAGATCCGCCTACCTCTGCCTCCCAAGTGCTAGGATTAAAGGCGTGCACCACCACGCCCGGCAT
The DNA here is from genome assembly GCA_009823505.1 of Rhizomys pruinosus. Classification (NCBI taxonomy): domain Eukaryota; kingdom Metazoa; phylum Chordata; class Mammalia; order Rodentia; family Spalacidae; genus Rhizomys; species Rhizomys pruinosus. Next base: position 116,153 of record VZQC01000657.1, on the reverse strand, counting down.
ATCTCTTTTTACCTGCATGCAAGTTTACTGTTAAGCTGTGAATCCCTAAATGTGTTTTGGAATGAACATATAGTTTATTTTCATACTTTGTAAATTTGGTATATGTGTGGAGTGTATATATGTACATTTTGAAGTAATATAAAATTAAAGGGAACAACAACAAAAAAAAGACTTGTTCAAAGAACAGACCAAAACAGTAAACTTCTGCATCAAAAAAGTTTAAAAAAAAGACTGAGAAAAAAATTCAAGACAGGACTTAACATGTATGGCAGAATGCATGAGTTCTGGTGGAGGGGGCATGGATGGAGGAAGGGGGTTAATTTGGATTTAAAAAATTTATGAAACGTGGAGTCGGGCATGGTGGCGCATGCCTTTAATCCCAGCACTCAGGAGGCAGAGGAAGGTAGATCTCTGTGAGTTCAAGGCCGGCCTGGTCTACAGAGTGAGTTACAGGCCAGTTGGGGCTACAGGGAGACCCTGTCTCAAAAAGACCAAAAATAAAAAAAAAAGAAAAAGAAATGTATGAAACATACAAAAGCTCAATAAAAAATTAAGAAACAGGGGCTGGAGAGATGGCTCAGCGGTTAAAAGGACTGACTGCTCTTGCAGAGGACCCGGGTGTTCAATTCCCAGCACCCACATGGCAGCTAAGAACTGTCTTAGAAACGCACACCTTTAATCTGAGCACTTGGGAGACAGAGGCAGGCAGATCTTTGTGAGTTCAAGGCCAGCCTGGTCTACAGAGTGAGTTCCAGGACAGCCGGGGCTACAGGGAGACCCTGTCTAAAAATGACCCCCCCCAACAAAGAAAAAGAAACACATGCCTTTAATCCCAGCACTTGGGAGGCAGAGGCAGGAGTATCTCTGTGAATTCAAGGCCAGCCTGGTCTATATAGGGAGCTCCAGGCCAACTGGAACTAAAGGGAGACCCTGTCTCAAAAAGACCAAAAGAAAAGAAAAGAAAAGAAAAGACCCTCTGGAAATGTTCAAAGAATTCCTTCCAACCTTACAAATCGGACAATCGGACTAAGTAGTCAAGGAAATATAAAATAAAACCACACTCACTAGAATGACTAAAAAGAAAAAGATAATACTGAATATTGGTGAGAATGATTGAATGATTAGAATTATACACAATGTCGATGAAAATATAAGTTGTTTCAATGACTAGAAATTGTTTAGTAGTATTTACTAAAATGACCATATGTATACTTCATAACTCAACAGTTCTTCATTTAGGTATGTGCCAATCAGAAATACTTATATAGTGGAACCATGTACCATATTGTGATGTTTCAATTGAAAATTAAGCACATGGGGCTGGAAAAGTGGCTCAGTGGTTAAGAGGACTGGCTGCTCTTGCTGAGGATCCAGGTTTGATTCCCAGAACCCACATGGTAGTGAACAACTATCCATCACTCCAGTTCCAGGGGATCTGACACCCTCTTCTGACTGACCTCTGCAGGCATTATATGACATGGATGCACCCACATATATGTAGGCAATAAACTCATACACATTAAATAAAAAATTAACCACACATATGACAATAGTTCTTTAGTTATACCACCTAGTGATAGTATAGTTATCTTAATTTTTAAGTACATTCTATGATATTCATACAATGATAGCATCAACTGATGCATATATAAGAACACGACAGTTATTTTCTTTTTACTTGAGACAGGGTCTCCCTGTAGCCCCAGCTGGCCTGGAACTCAGTATGCAGAATGGGCTTGACTTGAACTCACAGAGATCCACCTACCTCTGCCTCCCAAGTGCTGGGATCAAAGGGGTTCATGACCACACCCTGGCAAGAGCACGATATTGTTCTTAAGCCTGTGTAAGGCTGAATTGTTTACCAAAAGTCGGCAATAATAATGTGCATAAAAGCACAATTTGTAATAGTGATAATGGGAAACAACTCAAATGCCATCAACAGGAGAATACATGGTGGTATTTGTACAATGGAAGAAATGTCCTACAGCTAATTCAACAATGTTGATAAATCTCCAAACATTCTAAGCATAAGCCAGACACAAAAGAATGCATGATCTATGATTACATTCATTTAACTTTCCAAAATGACAAAACTAATCTATGCTTGTGGAAGCCAGAATACTGATTTCTATTTTGAATCTACATGTAATTTACGAGTAGGAACTTGAAGACATCAAGGGGAGAGTGGGCATGGTATTGATAGTCAAGATAAGTAGGGATGATATGGGAATGAGGCAGACGAAGTTTAAGAGGCAGTATACTATAGTATAGTGGCAAGGGGCATGGACTCTCTATCAAGTACCTTCTCTCTCTCTCTCTCTCTCTCTCTCTCTCTCTCTCTCTCTGAATAATAGTGCTTACAATGCAGGTTTGTGAGGATAAATGAGATATCTGTAACAATTAAATAAAGGTATGTAAACTTGGCATTTATCTCAGTGATAGAACACTTGGATAGCATGTGTAAGGCTGTGGGCTTGATCCTTATACTTCAACAAAAAGTGAAGGTACGTAAAGGAGTAATACAGTCTGCACAAAGGCTTGGAAAAGATGCATTTGGAACAGCCTGAGTGTGATGTTTTACTATTCAATTCTACTTTTTTCTTTTTTTCTATTACTTCTTTTTTTTTCATTTTTAAACAATAAGTAATAATTTATGAGTACAAGCATCCTTCATGTAAAACCAATTTGCAAGCAGTTGTACCCAAACCCACACAGCCCAAGGGTCCCACTATCCAGCTGGGGGGGCTTGTATGTTCAATCAAGTTGATCAAATAAGTGTCCAGACTATATTTTTAAACATTCAGAATTTTAAATTGTGAAATAGAATTGCAGATAGAAATATCCTCAAGAATTCTAGGTGAACAAAGTTACAAAGGGAACACTCATGTAACCATTGCTCAGCTGATGAAATGGAATACTAATGGTACCTGAGCCTCTAGCATCAATGATTCTTGAATAAAAAAATGAAACACATTCTTACCTTAATGGATTTTTTCCTTGGAATATATAGTGGAGAGATGCTTCATTGTGGTGGAACAAAGATGACCTGCATTTTGGAATCCACTAAAACCTGGAGTAAGGAGAAAAAAAAACAAACCTGGAGTGAGTCTGACCCATTCTGAGAACATGTTCTTTCTGATTTCTCTCAAATTTGTCCTCTCAAAGGACTTGCTTTATTTATGAAAATAGCACAGCCAGCATGACCTGGGATAAAAAGGAACTTGTCTAGTAAGAGGATTTTGTCCTTTCTGACCTCTACTAACCCAGAACAGCACATGCAACCACAATCAGCTGTTATTCACCTAATCCTACCTGCTTGCAACATAAACAGGGGGCAATTTGTTGCTTCCAAAACTCATTGTTTTCAGAACCAATATTTTCTTTTTTATTTTCTTTTGTCTTTTTGAAATGGGGTCTCCATGTGGCCACAGCTGGAACTCACTATGTGGACGAGGCTGGCCTTGAACTCAGAGATTCATCTGCCTCTGACTCCAGAGTGCTGGGATTAAAGGTGTACACCACCAAGCCTGGCAAAGAGCTTGATATTTTCGCAACACACACACACACACACACACACACACACACACAGGCATGCACGAGCACGCTCGTGTGTGCGCGCACACACCACATTATTCTGGGTCAGGGGCAAGGAAGGGTCATGAGGGACTAAAGGTATATGTTTAGGTTACAAGAGGAGTCAAGGCCTAATACACTTGTTTGCATATAAATAAACTCAGATAGTATTAAATGATCTCAAAATATAAGATTACCTTTGGCGTTACAAAGTTAGATAAGATTCCATTTGTGGGCTGGAGAGATGGCCTAGCGGTTAAGAGCACCGACTGCTCTTGCAGAGGACCCGGGTTCGATTCCCAGCACCCACATGGCAGCTGAGAACCATCTGTAATTCCAATTCCAGGAGAACTCCAGTTCCAGGGGAATCTGACACCCTCTTCTGACCTCTGCTGCATTGCACAACATGGATGCACAAACCTACATGCAGACAATACATTCACACACATACAAAAATAAATAAATAAATAAATAAAATTTAAAAAAAGATTCCATTTGTAACATAAGGCATTCTCAAGAAGGTCATTCCCGCAGTTCTCCTTTGTTTGTTTTATAAAAGAAGAAGCATGGTCATATTTGTTTATTATTTATTATTTTTATTTTACATATATGGGTATTGCCTGAGTGTATGTAAGTGCACCCATGTCATGTAGGTAACTCCAGTTCCAGGGGATGCAATGCTCTCTTCTGTCCTCCATGGGCTTTGCATGACATGGGTGCACTTACATGCAGGCAAGACAATCACACACATAAAAATAAATAAATCTAGCAGGGCATGGTGGCGCACGCCTTTAATCCTAGCACTTAGGAGGCAGAGGCAGGAGGATCTTTGTGAGTTCAAAGCGAGCCTGGTCTACAGAGTGAGTTCCAGGACAGCCGGGGCTACAGGGAGACCCTGTCTTGAAAAGATAAAAATAAAATAAAATAAAATAATCCAAAAAATTAAACTTTATGTGTATTTGCCTACATATATACATGTGCACTGGTGCCTGCAGAAGAGAGAGCTGGATCTCCTGGAACTGGAGTTATAAATGTCTGCAGACTACCATGTGGGTGCTGGGAAACTTACCCAGGTCTTCTGCAAGAGCAGCAAGTGCTCTTAACTGCCATCTCTTTACCCCTTTCAAATGGCCTTTTTTGAAACAAGATCTCACTTTGTAGCCCCAGCTGGCCTGCAAATCACTACATAGTTCAGACTGACCTCAAACCCAGTATAACATGTTCCTGCAAATTTCATAATTTTCTTTTTCTTTACAGCTGAATAAAGTTACAATATGTATATGTACTGTGTTTTCATTATCTGTTCATCAGTTGGTGAACATCTAGGCTGAATACATTTCCTACCTTCTGTGAATAGACAGCAATGAACATGGATGTGCAAGTATATCTGTAGTAGGAGACAAAGTCCTTTGGGAAGATGCTCAGAAGTGGTATAGCTGGACTGTATAGTAGTTCTATTCTTAGCTTTTTGAGAAACCTGCAAAATGATTTCATAGTGACTGCACCAACTTATGCAACCACCAACAGTGGATATGTGCTCCCCTTTCTCCATATCCCTGCCAGCATTGCATGATAATTTGTTTTCCTGATAATAGCCATTCTGAATGGGGTGAGATGGACTCTCAAAGTAGTTTTAGTTTACTAAAACTAGTTTAGTTTATTTCCCTAATGGTGTTGAATTTTTTTTTTTTTTGAGATAGGGTCTCACCATGTACTCTGACTGGCTTGGAACTTGCTATGTAGACCAGGATGGCCTCTAACTCACAGAGATCTGCCTGAATCTGCCTCCCAGGTGCTGGGATTAAAGGTATGCATCACCATTGTCAAGAACTGAACACTTTAAAAATGTTTAGTCATGCTGGGCGTGGTGGCTCACGCCTTTAATCCTAGCACTCGGGAGGCAGAGGCAGAGGCAGGTGGATCTTTGTGAGTTCAAGGCCAGCCTGGTCTACAGAGTGAGTTCCAGAACAGTTGGGGCTACAGGGAGACCCTGTCTCAAAAAGACTAAAAAAAGTGTTTAGTCATTTGTATTTATTTTCTTGAAAATGCTCTATTGAGTTCCATGGCCCATTTTTTTTTTTTTTTTTTTTGTTTTTTTCGAGACAGGGTTTCCCTGTAGCCCCAGCTGTCCTGGAACTCACTCTGTAGACCAGGCTGGCCTTGAACTCACAAAGATCCACTTGCCTCTGCCTCCCGAGTGCTAGGATTAAAGGTGTGCGCCACCACGCCAGGCCCATGGCCCATTTTTTGATTGGGTACTTTGCTTTCTTGATATTCAGTTTTTTGAGTTCCAGATACTATTCCTTAGGTGTATAACTGACAAAGATTTTCTCCCATACTGTGGGTTGCCTCATTACCCCATTGACAATTTCAAGCTTTGCAGTATTATAAGGTCTCATTTGTTGATTGTTGGTTTTATTTTCTGTGCCACCAGAGTCCTGTTCAGAAAGCCCTTACCTGTGCCTATAAGTTGAAGCTTACTTCTCCCTTTTCCTCTAAGTAGGTTCAAAATATCAAGTACTTTAAAAATACTGTTTAGCTGATTCTTTGAGAATTTTGTACAATGTATTTCATCATATTCAGATCCCTCCCCATCTCCTCTCAGATATACTCCCAATTCCCACACCCCTCACTTTATGTCCTCTATTTTTTTTTTTTTTTTTCTTTTTGACACAGGGTCTCCCTATAGCCCCAACTGGCCTGGAACTCACTCTGTAGACCTGGCTGGCCTTGAACTCACAGAGATCCACCTGCTTCTTGCCTCCTGACTGCTAGGATTAAAGGCATGTGCCACCATGCCCGGCTTAAAGGCAGTTCTTAGCCGCCATGTGGGTGCTGGGAATCGAACCCAGGTCCTCTAGAAGAGCAGTCTGTGCCCTTAACCGCTGAGCTAACTCTCTAGCCCATATATCCTCTATTTTTTAAAGCCTATCATTTTCAATCTGTATTCACCATATACTCTTGTGTGGGGGTCCACTGGGGCATGGTCATATGCTGTATCACATCCTTAAAGAAATCTGACTCTCTCTTTCCCAGCAGCTATTACTTGCCAATAATTCCTCAGCTAGGGTTGGGCTCCATGGCTATCTCCCCTGTCCTTGCTCAGATTTTGTCTACATTGAGCTTGCAGTAATCTTGTCAATACCATCAAACCATAGTGTGATACAGGCATCTCATTTAGGACTGGGCATTCTGCAGTCTTTTATTCTCTTTGCAGTAACCAGTTGAGGGTCTCTGTGTTAATTGCCATCTGCTGTAGGAAGAAACTTCTGTGATTGGCCATATCTTGTTAGGCCAATCATGATTGTAGCTTGCAGGTTCACAGCTGGGTAAGATTGATGATCACTTTTCTCTTCCAGTAGTGTGCTTAGCATCTTCTAGTGCTATGAAAGCTAACCAGTAGAGATGAATCTTCAAGGTCAGTACGAGGTTGGTTTCTCCATGTTCTATAATTCACATAAGTAGTGTCTTCAGCAATAGGGTCTTCAAGGTATCAAGTCTAATGTTGAGGTCCTTGATCTAGGTGGAGTTAAATTATGTACAGACTAAGAGGTAAAGATCTAGTTTTACTCTTTTATGTGTAGATACCCACTTTCCCCAGTGGCATTTGTTGAAGAAGCTGTCTTTTCTATAATGTGTATTCTTGGCCTCTTTGTCAAAGTCAGATGTTTACAGCTGTGTGGACTTATATCTGGGCCTTCAATTCTATTCCACTGATCAATGTATCTGTTTTTGTGCTATTACCATGTTGTTGTTATTACTCTGGCTTTGTAGTATAACTAGAAATCATGTATGGTCATATCTCCAGCAATATTCTTTTTGCTCAGGATTATTTTGGCTATCAGGAGTATCTTGTGCTTCCATATGAACTTTAAGAATTTTTTTCTATTTCTGTAAAGAATGTTACTGTAATTTTATTGGGATTATACTGAATTTGTAGATTGTTTTTGGTAATGTACTCATTTTCAAATTATTGATTCAAAATATTGATTAGAAAATCCACGAGTGTTGGAGATCTTTCCAACTTTTAGTAGATGTTTTAATTTCTTTGATGTTTTAAAGTTTTCATAGTATAGGTCTTTCACATCATTGGTTAGGTTTATTCCATGTTATTTCTTTCATGGGATTGTTTCCTTGATTTCTTATTCACTTTGTCATTGGTATATAGGAAGGATAATGATTTTGTGTGTGTGTTAATTTTGTATCCTGCTACTTTGCTGGAAGAATTTTCTAGAGGTAGAACCACCCACCCTTGCTGCCTGAAGATCACACAGAACCCTGTGCATGTCTCCCATGTAGTGCTACCCACCTCGACTCTGACTCCAGCCACAGCTACCCGAGGAACACTCCATAGTAACACATGCACCTTCCACAGATTTCTGAATATCTGCAGCAAGATTCTCCTAACTCTATGGAAGCCTCAATTCTGTGGTCAGGAGTTTCACCTAGCCCTACCTGAGATGGGACCACTTCTGATACCACATTCACACACCAACACTGAGCAGCCCCAAGACCGAACACTTACCTGATTCAAAACATGACAGGTTGGGGTAACAGAAAACAGAGATCCCAACACCCACTCATCAAAGATGGGGCTGGAGAGATGGCCTAGCGGTTAAGAGCACCAACTGCTCTTGCAGAGGACCCGGGTTCGATCCCCAGCACCCACATGGCGGCCGAGAACCATCTGAAACTCCAATTCTAGGAGAGCTCCAGTTCCAGGGGAATCTGACACCCTCTTCTGACCTCCGCGGCATTGCACAACACGGGTGCACAAACTTACATGCAGACAGTACATTCATACACATACAGAAATAAATTTAAAAATTAAAAA